>DWJZ01004125.1:0-15830 GCA_018249125.1 Asbolis capucinus | reverse complement strand
TTAAAACACCATTCCAAATATATATACATATATGATAACGTTTATATTAATGTTATTATATTATTAACATAAATTGTCAAAAAGTTTACCAATTATGTATTTTGTGTTAAGTTGTCGCAGTCGGGTTTTTTGTTTTTAATTATACCTTTTACATATACTGAATTATAATATTAGGGTGAAAGAAAAAACAAAATATTGTATCTTACGTAGGTGTGATATAAATGGCTATTCTACATATATTTATTTAAATCAATGGGATGAATGGTACAGCTGGTAATATATATGAAATGCAGCTTATTTTCAGTTCTTTTGAGTGCTGCAAGTGTTTGGATAGTTTCAACTAATTGTAAATAAAAGAGGAACCGAAAACGGTAAGTTCTTACCGTCTTAGCATTCAGCTTCGAGTTTCTAGACATTTACCGTTCGGAAACATTTATTTGCATTTTCTCTTTATATCTTAAACAGCTTTTTTGCGCTACGTCCGCGTGAAACAGTTTTCATCCCCTGTTTCATATGGGAGATGGGCGAGGGGGTGCATAGATGGAATTTCAACAACGTAAAACATCTTTTCCGGCAATAGCAGTATCATGATTCTGTGCAGGACAAAAAATATTGCCTTTTAAGCCTGTCTTTCTTCATAAATAGCCATTGTTAACAGTTTTCTTCGTTACTTCTGCATAGCAAGCCATAAATATAATTATTTCCTTTATTTACCGCAGTAATCGAATTAACCGAAAACAAAACCCACGTCGAGATTTCGAAAACCTTAAAACTAATTGAATTCAATACCCTCCATCGGTCTTACGCCCTCGTTCACGTCCGTTTCAATTCCACGTCTGTTTGCCACCGAACAGTTTTGACAAGTTAATTGGCCGACATGACCAAGTTTCTTGGCTATGTTTGCGAAGTATTCTGCCAACTGTATGTCCCGTTATATAAATCTGAAGTTGAGCCCCGAAATCCTATTGTTTATACAACAAAGACCTAAAAATATGCTATTATGGGACTCCGGATGCAAAGTTCGTGCTTCTGTGGTAATAAAATTATATGTAAGTTTTAAACAATGGCTGACGTCGACTTGTCGTGGGCCGTCTGCGGGATTAAATGCTTTAGGATACGATAGAAAGGCGATTGCCCTTTATATATTTAATTGTATAAAACAATTGGACTTTAGGGTTTTTAAATATACTGAATCTGTTTTTAATTGCTTTAGTTGTTTCGCCTCTTGCGTTTGGTACGTAAACCCAATTATGGTCCGACCGCGGATTCACCCGCGTGATATGTTGACAAAAAGTGGTACATATGTTATTTCAGATTATAAAGAGGGATGTAAACCAATGGAGATGCGTGCTAAAAGGCTTATCGCCTCGTCTTTCATTGTTTGTACTGCGAAGGAATGGAATAAGATGCCCACGTCGGTATTCCCGTTTGATTATAATATAAATGTATTGAAATCAAGGGTTAATAGGCTTTTACTTAGTGTCCTTCACCATCTAAGACTACGTCGCCACTTACCATCAGGTGGTTACGTAGTCAAGCGCTAACTTAATAAAAAAAATATATATAAGTTCACACATCGAGAACTTAGACGGAGCTCTCAAGAGTGCGAGTTTCTCCACGACGTTTTCTTTCACCAAAGCAAGTTATAATTAAACTTTAAAACGCTTGACTTCGATAATGAATAGGTGTACGTGGTGTCGACTCCAGGATCTCTCATTTGATCGACCGACCAGACCGTGAGGCTATCTCTGCTAGAGCAGAATAGAGGTTTGTTTAAATCTCATTAATTCTGTTTAGTCAATTCCCATTCCATCGCAATGGATTGTCAATTCAGCACATGTCCTTATTGATTTATGGAGAAATCTCTCACATAAAACATGATCTGATAATTTATTACTTTCCTCCGCTCTCTGTGAATTTCTTGGAATATCTTGAGCTAAATGGTGAAGTATTATTAACAAGGAATTCAATTCAGGGAAAGTTGGAATACAAAATAAACAGAACTATATTATGAAAGTTACAAATTTCGCTTTAGTTGTATTTTGAAAAGGGTTTATGTGTAAACACTAGGTACCTACTGCTAGTGTTTTTGCTACCTGGAAATTCGTATTTAGTGACTTAGAAACAATGCCACATATCTCAGTTAGTCTTTATGTCCGCTGGTAGAGAATACTTATAACATTAAGAGTATCTTTTGTACCTCTTTATAAGGTATAATGAAGTTAAAAATAAATAAAGACATAAGATTCATTATTGTATAAAGTCTGTGGCAGTTGGAAGATTCATACTTCAATAGAAGAAATAGAAAATACCATAGACATATGATGGTGACAGGGTATATGATGGTGGATAAAAAATTATAGAACCAGCTTGTTTGTATTTAATTAGGGGAAGGATCAGTAAACATACATACTTAATACATATTCTGTAAATAATAATACCCGTAACTATGTTATATAAAATACATAATAATAATAAGGTAAAACAAAGTAAAGGACGTAGTCACCTTCGATCAGAAATATGACTACTAGATGTCGCTTACCATAGAAATTTAACACAAAAGACTCTCCGTAAGAATAAACACTTATAAATCTTTGAATTAACAACGCACAGAGAAAAAGTTTAAAAAGCATGCTGCGTTCAACCTAATTACACTCATTGTTCCTAGTTGGTGGAAATAATTTGAAAACACCTTGCAGCATTGTGAGACGTGTTTACAGGTTGGCTGTTTGAAACCAACTAAATAAAACACCAGCCCACATTTCAAGTGAGCTGGTATGTGTCGAGATGTTTATTAATCTGTCACGCAAAAACTACTGAATTAATCTGTATAAAATTAGTGAGTTAGTAAGTAATAAAACATAGGTTATATACACAGGCTTATCAATACACCAAGTGGGCGAAGTCGCGGGCAGAAACTAGTCTTCAAATGTTATATTAGTCACCATTACGCTATAATCTATCGAATGCATCGTCCAGCTTTGACCACCTGAAGGCAAGTGTTCCCAAGGGGCTTTTAAGTCAAGTATAGCGGAGCCAAGTTTCTGACAAACGTAGTTGGTCCCGTGAGTATACACATATTGTAGGTAGAAAGATTGAGCTTTATGTACTGGTGTAAGCTTACTATGGACAAGTATGAGATACTAGATTCCGCCCGCGGCTACGCCCGTGTGAAGGTACTTTGTTATAAAATAGCATCGGCTGTTGTGCGATTTATCGCTGTGCATTGCCATTCAGATCCGTCAAGTAGGTTTAGCGTGAAGAACAAACATAGATGAATGTAATAGTATATATATACTAGAGTACCACATAGGCTTTTTTATCAATGTGTAGGTACATGAGGATGAAGCCGCGGGCGGAAACTAGTAAAGATATAATCCTTTATCTATCGCTCCTTGCTCAGAAAACTGATCGCTGAACAAAACGACTAAAATTTATGGACCCAAAGTAAATGGAGAGTGAACGTCACATTTTATTAATTACAAGCAAACCGGCAACATGAGAAAATTGTAAATTATTCGACCCCAAAAATCTTACTATTTTCATTGGATGTTGTACACTGCGAGGGGTAATGCGATAAGCTATAGTTTTTTAGAAGGATCATGTGATGTTTTATGTAACTCGCACTAGTGACTCCTTTTTAATTCTGTATTTTATTTCCTGCCAGCATCTTGGGTACTGTACCACAGAGGCCTACCTATTTCCATTTATTTAAAGGAGTTCAAATAGTATGTACATAGTTTTTTTTTTTAATTATTAGTTTTTATGTTTTGCATTCTTTCTTCTTGTTTAACAAATAAATAAAATATGTCGTAGACGTAAAGAAACAACAATGTTCTTTTATCTTTTAATTACTAAGTGTTTTTGTTTCTTATTCCTATAAATAGGTGTAACATTAAAGGTCAATAAAAAAAATTAAAGGACGTACATATGTGGATAAATTATGTTTTTGAATTAATGAAAATGTGCGTGTAAACAGGCCTTAGAATAAAATTCGTAATCATAAAAATATTTCATTACACAACGGTAAACGTGGGCTGAATTCCTAAAAACAAATGTGAGAATCGAATCGCTAGCGCCGCGTAGCGGATAAAAAAGGCAGTAAATCTCAAACGCTGCTCGTTCCTCGCACGTAATACAACGTTTTTCGTTTCGTAAATCTCTTTATTTACACTTTGCGGCGTAACAAATTTCCATGTCGAATTTGAATCAGACCGACACAATTTGAATACGGTAAGGCTGAATTTAAATAACTCATAATATAAAACTTGTATCTTTTCGTCAAATTTTTGATTCGATACTTTTATATGTATCGATTATAACCTACGATACTTTCTTTCGATATTACTCATGCGTAAAGTATCGTTACTCGGTGTCCCTGATGAATGAGGCTGTAGGTCTAAAATGTCGTACATAGGAGTATGTTCAAGGCGGAGCGTTGTCGATTTGTTGATCGTTAGTAATCTGTTGATATGTTATTGGTGTATCTCGGGTTATTTGACGTCGTTATTGATTCCGGTTGCTGCAGTGATGTACTGTATGTATCTCGTGTTTCTTTCTCTTGCTGGGTTCCTTTCTGGCAGGCACTGCGATGATAACGCCCCAGTCTGGTGTTGTTTATGCAATGTCCAGGGGTGATCACTTATCATCAGGTGACCCGTCTGCTAAACTATAGAGACATATAAAAAATAGATTTCAACTTTGAATCCTTAATTTTGTACGTGACCCGTTATCTCATTGATAGTTGATCAAAGGTCGAAATTGTCAAACTGGGAATAACATTAAAACATGCAGTTGTAAATTAAAGATGATATGGTGAAGGTACAGAACTGGCGTAGTTAGGTAAGTTACCCTAAAGTTACATCCAACTCGATGTAACCCGGGGTTATCTTGTAACCGATAGTTGCTTTGACACTACCTCCCACGACGGTACTACCCTGGGGAGAGGTTCATTGGTTCCTTGTAGGATTAAGTAAGAAAAATAAAGGCATCTCAATAAGCTACTCATATTATAAATGCGAAAGTTTGTTAGGATGTATGAATGTTGCTCCTTCACGCTAAAACTACTGAACCTATCTGGATGAATTTTTGCATAGAAGTATGTGGCTGGAATAACATATAGGCAACTTTTTATCAACGTATATTAAGAACTACGTCGCCTGTAATTAGAACATTCATTCAAACTTTCATCCTCTATTTATTATTTATTCTATTTCAACACTTTCAAGCCTTTTTTTTTACGAAAATAGTAGTCGATTTCTCATATTTCTCTCTTTATATTTCTAAAATTCTGTTATACCTCTGTGTCGAGTTTCATCAAAATAGTTTTAATATTTTAGCAGTAAAGGTAACAGACAGTACTCTCGCATTTATTATATTACAAAAATATTATTGTGTCCGTCACATGTCACAGATGCCCTTACTTATATACAAAAAAAACTGATTTTTAGGCCTTTGAAAAAACATTAACTTTTAGGGTTCCTGTTGTCCTATAAACAACTTCCTATCGTCCTTGAGATAAGATTCTCTTGTTTATATTCACAGTGTCTTACAGATTAGATAATAGCTTCTTATTTTGCTTTGTACTGGAATTTTAACTGTTGATAATGATAATTAATGAGTTTGTTCACCTTTATCGATGACGAAGAGGATTTTAGAAGAATATTAATAAACTTCCAAAAACATTCTATTTTGGAAGCAAATTTCTAAATGAGCAACATTTATTTGTAAACTAGAACTTGTCGTCGCTTCGCTTAGGAAGAAGAGTTGTCCAGTGGTTTCAGGATGCCGGACTAATTTTAACCTACTATCCCGCGGGAACATGGCATTTTTCTGGGATAGAAAGTATTCTATTACCATTGTCCTTACATAGGCTACATATATGCTAAATTTCATGTAAAATTGGTCCATTGATTTCAGAGTTGCCATAATAATTTTAACCTGTTATCCTGTGGGAACTAAGCCATTTCCTAGGATAAAATATATCCTATAACTATACTCGGGTTTTCAACAACGACTATGCCAATTTTCATCTAAATCTGTCTAGTGGTTTCTGCGTGAAGCTCGAACAGACAGACAGACAGAAAGACAATAAATGCAAAAACGAATGTTTCGGTCTCTATATCGATAACAAGCCTCCCTGCATCAAAATTGTCAAATAATATTTAATGCACAGCGCCGACCCTGTTACACTTTTATTATTAGTACAGATAATTATTTCAATAATCCTAGTTATCAATATTCATAGCTCGGCAGTTTGTTTCGATTGTAAGCCATCGAAAAAGTTAAGCAACGGCGAACGCGGTCGGTAGGGGGATGGGTGACCGCTAGTGGCAAACATTTCTCAAGCGTTTCCGTGTTTCGGAAGGCATGTAAAGCTTTCGGTCCTGGTTGTTATCGTTAAACCATGTCGGAGGCTTCGCGCGTTATTAAAACTTTTGACAACTGCCCCTCCACGACAGTGGAGCCGCGTGGTAGAGTATGCTTTAAACTTGCTGAGTATGAGGAAAGACCCGTGCTCAGTAGCTGGCCATCAATGGGTTAAAGCCAGTGAAGGTTTCCACCAGGATTCCTTGTATCACGGATCATGTGGGTAGTACTAATAAGATCCTAGAACAAATATTCATCTGTCCCATAAATATCAGCTTCAGCTGGAAATCAAACCCGGTTACAAGATCTCTATCAACTAGGCAACGGCAGGTCTCGATTCGTCCTTATGTTGAATCGCTCTGAAATTGTATACACCATTAAATCTGTCAATAGCGCCACTGAGCAATAAGCGCAAGATTATTGTTTGTGTGTTGAATACAATATTAACCTCATTACAGAGTTTCGCCGCAACTTAACAAAAGTTATGTGGGCCGTACTAAAACTTCCTGAACTGGTCATATACAGTCAAGATATGTTTTTTGTGATAATACAGAAGTGGGAAACTAGTACACCGTCTCTCGAGTTGGGTAGGAGCTGGCACGAGTACCATACAACTAGTTTGCAACTTTAGTTGCACGGGCTTCGTCCATTTCTATGCTAAGTATAATGTACCTAACATTTTTATATTTTTTAAGTTAAACGCAAATGAGCAGGGGTGACCGATGATAAGTGAACACGACTCCTTTTGTTTTAGCTTCACGTAGTAATATATATTTCATATTTATTTTAATTAATATAATTATCTTTATTTGTTTCATTTACGCATACATATATTGTATATCTGGTCTCTGAGGTAGTATCTGGTCCCTGAAGTAGTCGAAACTGTTTCAGGGACCAGCGTCTTCTCCCATTTAGGAACTGTTGTTAAACCAAGAAAATATGTACATATTTGATACTAATTTTAGTTTACAGACAGACAATAAAATAATTTAATCAAACGTATGAAGAATTTAAATTTAAAGTTTAGTGCCGGTGTTGAATAACGTGTGCGTGCATGTGTATTTGTGTGTAAGTGTGTGTATTTGTTTGCGCGTGTATGTGCGTGCATGCATGCATGTGTGTGTGAATGTTATTTTATCTTTGTTTTTGTTTTGTATTTTTATTTTTATGAGCTTTCTATTACAGCGTAATCCTGCGTATTGTACCACATAATTATTGATTTTTTAAATGTTTTATACAGTAAAGTTTTTAGTTTTCGTTATTACTAGATTTAATAAAATTAATATTAGATTAATATATGGGTAAGTTATTCATAATACACAACAATCATCTTCCCGGAAAGGTCTATGCGAAAACAAAACTTAAAAATAAAAAATCAAATTTGTATTATACGAGTATGTGGTAAGTTTCATGCCGTTTTGACTCTGTTTAATATATTTCTGGTTTTCTTAAGCATACGATACATCCTAGATATCCAGGATAGATATCCAGATGTAGTGTTTGCCCAACCCATCGTTAGCGTGGTAGGCTAGTATTAAAAAAAGTAACCTATGTGTTATTCCAGATATCTATCGCTATCTAATATCATTCGGATCCGTTCAGTAGTTTGTGCGTGAAGGAGTCACAAATACCCATCCGTTACATACTTTAACATTTAACATGGTTAACTCTCGTCATAATCTAAGCGCCATATCACACGTATATATCAGATATAAAGCATGAATCCGCAAGTCCAAAGCCCCTAATAACGTGGTCGTAGTTGAACTCCAATAGTACAACCATGCACGGCCTGCGGGCATCGTGGGCCAGTCTCCAACACTCCTAACTAACCTTTAAATATACCACAGTAAAATCTACTATCGTTTGGGGTACTCTTTTTAATTGCGGCAACGTGAAGTCAACCTTATTGCTTGTACTTAAAGTTTGTTCGAGTAACGTGGTGGTTGTGACCTTTTGGTAGGTAAAACTAAACCGGTAGGACCAGTGTCTGGCCACAAAGCAGTTGCTCTGCATAGCAAAAAAACAGTTGGAACTTAATATAGGAGTGCGTTTGAGTTTACAAAATATGTTATTTGGTTTTTTATGGGTAGATATTGGGAGCAGCTGCAGATTTCTTCCTAATAATATTATAAGTGCGAATGTTTGTAAGGATGTGTGTTAGTGTGTTTGTTACTCCTTCACGCAAAAAATACTGAATGGATTTAGATGAAACTTTCCAGTTATATAGCTTAGGCCTTGAAATAACATAATAAGTAAAAATATTGATATATTTGTTTAAATTTTTTGTAAATATTACGAAAATTCGAAAAAAAATTACTTACTACATATCTCCGGATTGCTTCAATCGATTTCAATAATTCTTTGAACATACAAAAGTTAATAATATATTTGAAAGTCGTATGGATGTATGTTTGTTACTCTTTCTCGCATAAACTATTGAATGGATCGCAATGAAATTTGACGCAGGGATAGATTGTGGTATGGAACAACATTTATATAGGTTACGTTTTATCAAAATACCACACGAGCGAAGTCGCGGACAGACCCTAGTATTACAATATGTTTGTTGCATTTTCGCTAAGTTTATAATTTTGTACTGAATATATCCAAACAAATACTCGGTGGTAGGGATTAGCGGCATTATTATCTTTTTGTGGAGCTCGTCTGGCTGGCTACCACCCACTAGCTTGAATCAGCCGCCAAATGATTCGTCGTATTCTGGCTGGGGGCTTGAGAGCCATTTCTCCTCTTTTCTCCATGTCGTTCAGTCATCCTCCTTCACATTCTTCTTCTGTCACCCGTCCTAAAGCAGTCTGTTGTTGGTGTATCTAGGGTCATTTGATATGATTGAGTGAAGAAAGAACTACAGCGCTCTGTTACTCTTAAAAAACTGTTTTAAGATTTATTTTTTATTTTTACTGGAACTAACGAGTATGTCCCAAAAGGAAGATATCATTATTTGTTACATATAAAAATTTCCGTTACTTTTAAATGCAAACATCCGTCATGTCTCGACTGTAACTGAGCAGCACGTATCAATATTTTAAAGTTACCTAGTTGAGCTAGCACTTCGACTTGGGAAGTTCTATAACGCAAGTCATTTCATAACTTGTTTCTTCTGCAAGTTGCTGGATCACATTGTCATCTATAACAGCAATCCTACTAATATTATAAATGCTAAAGTTTGTGAGGATGGATGGTTGGTACTCCTTCAAAATGAATCAACGGATGCGACTTTCCGCAGACATAGAAGTATGGAATACAATACAGGAATCTTTATATCAATGAAGCCGCGGACAGACTTGTCCTTAGTAATATTATAAATCTATCTGTTATTGTTAAAAATTATCGAAGATTTTATTAAATATGCCGGAGATAGACAAGGCCAATGTAGTTTAGTCTGTGACGGAATGAGATCTGTGGAACGTGTAGCACTTGACGTTAGCAAAAATCAAGATCGCTTGGACGTATAACTAGTGACAGCTGTCAGAGTATAGTTGACAGCAGATGTGAATTGCCGCGCACGGATGGTTTGATCGAGGAAGGAGATCATAATGTTTTCATACTCGAGTTCTTGGATATTATCTCAGAGTGCGCTCGTCACAGTGATTCATCGCGCTACACAATTTAACAGGTGCAGTAGCCCGTAGTTGATACGAAGGTCACCTTGACGCGACAAATATGTAACTTAAGAAAAATAATTATCAAAACGTCTTTACTTATTAGCTATTTTCGCTTGAGACTTCGTCCGCGTGGTAAGTTAATAAAAATTGCCAAATACCATTCACTAGTTTTTGCGTGTAAAAGGGACATTCATCTATCCATGCATAGTGCCTTCACAGGCAGTATCAACTCAACTACAGATCCGTTCGGGTATTGTAAACCGTTACACAGTTAAAAATATATATTTTAATGAACAATAACTTATTAATTTCATTGTAATCGGGCTCAGCTGACTGTTCCGGAGCAGATTTGCATATTCATCGTCGCGGAACGGGATCGTTCAAACAAATGAGCATGCGGCTCCGTGCGGAAATAACTGACCGTATATTGTATCTGAATGTTATTGTACTGTTATAAAATAATATGGTTTTCTGGAACCGTAAAACTAACTATCATAATATTGAATGCAGTATTATTAAATCTCTATTTCTTACCGCAGTATTGTTATAGACTTACTACGCTATCCTTGCTGTACTGTCCATTATCATCTCTTAACGCAGTGTTGTTATAAGCATACTATACAACTATAGGAACTATGTTGCCGCAATATTATTTTTATTTTCACAATTTTGACCGTGTGGGTTAGAGGTTTGTGAAAATGACTGCTACATCGAAGGTTGTGGGTTCGATTCCCACCCAGGTCAAACTTTTCTGTGATGAGCAGGATTGTTTTTCTGTGTGTCTGTAAAAATATCTATATAAGTGTGTATAAAAAAATATATGTGTATGTTTATCAGTTGTCTGATCACCATAGTACAAATTGATGTCATTTATTTAATGTCATTAGCTTATTACCAACTTAACTCAAATACTTTATTTTATTAAGTTTGTTTGCAACTTTCATCGCTTTAAAGAGTAACATAATTAAGAAAAGGAGAACCGGCGAAACTCCTCAGCATTTTAACGGTGAAACAGTCTTAAATTCTCGGTTATTCAAAAAAAAATACATCTAATATATTTCGTATTTTATGAACGACGCAAAAACAGAAAAGAGAGTAAAATAAGAAATTTGTTACACTTTATTTATAATAAATAAATGATGAATGGATGTTAAATGGTGTAAGCGAGCGAAATCTTGGAGCGGGGAAAAGATCTGCGTAATATTGTTGGGGGATCAAGAAACGGTTTCATTACGCTGTAATTTTTACTTCAGCCGTAACTGAACAGATAGAAATATAAAAATAAAGACTGAATTAAAATCGTTAGAAATATCTTGTCTGTAGCGCCTTCGCTTCGCTTCATTATAGCTAAGCTTAGCTGTATTGAGGCGGTTTAGAATACGAACCCCAAGCCCATGCAGCCAGGGTGTCGCTCAAGGCGGACTTATGACCTGAGGAAAGTAGCGGGCATGCGCTGGTTTTAAAGGGCTCAGGACTGATCAGAGTGGTGCAAATTAGGAGAGGCCTTTGTCCAGCAGTGGACATCCAAAGGCTGATGATGATGATTGTGAAGCCCGTCTGGCTGGTGACCACCTTCTTGCTTGAGTCAGCCAAACGGTTCGACGTGTTCCGGCTGGGGGCTTGAGAGTCACTTGTTCTCTTTTCTCCCCGTTCTTCTGTCACCCGACCTTAAGCGGTTTGTTGTTGGTGTATCTGGGGTCAGTTGCTGTCGCCACTGAGTTTACCAATGTTCCGCTTCCCTGGTTTCTTTCTCTTTCTCGCGTCTGCGTTCTATTACTTACCTCCTGGCAGGCAAAGCGTTAGTGACGTTCGCGATAAACTCAAAATGTACTGAACTGATTTTTATGTGGTTTTCACCAATAGATAGACTGATTTACGAGGAAGGTTTTAGTGTATGATTTGATAAGGTTTCGTGCAAACTGTTTGAATTATAATAATTGATAAGAAATCAAACCATCTATATCATACTACACGGGCGGAGTCGCGGGCAGACCTTAGCTTTAATTAGCAATTTATCTTTTGCAAATTTCTCTTCAGTTAATTAAACACCGATAAAAACCTTAGTTAAGTCAAAATTTTCAGTTATAAAAGAGTGAAAGCGTTATTTATGAATAGTTAAATTTCATTTTTTCTCTCCGCTTAAACACTTCCTGCCGTAACTTTTCCCGCGCTGAGCTATAAACTTTTTAATAAGCGAACACACCAACTATTCATGTTAGCAGTTTCAGCGCTTTTACCAAAAGTTCGTTTAATCATACTCACTGACACCTTTATGCTGTATGCGTTTGACTGTTGTTTTTCGTGAAAGCGATTCTGCTAAATATTCAAACAAAAACTAGGTACGATATTACGATATTGTACAATTCCCAACCATAAACCTTCCCAATGGAGTCGGATCTAATCTCCCAATATGAAGGATATAGGCCATAGTCTACCACGCTGGCCTAGAGCAGAGTTTTTTGACACACCTTCTAGAACTTTATGGGAAACTCTCAGGAGTATTGTTTTCGTCACATTTTCTCTTGCCGAAGTAAGGACTTTTAATCAGGACATGACTATGAAAATGAAAGGGGCATGCATGCATTCGAACCCATCATACACACACACACACACACACATACACAGAGAGAGACTAATGAATATTTTATATACAAAATTACGCAACCACCTGTAAATATAAAATTTTGTAAATACCCAAAAAATCACATTGCTCGAGTTGAAACTTGTTTGACTACCATAACATATTACTATATCGCTCATGTATCCTAAGGTTTTAGTTACGACTATATTTGTACCTGCACAAGCGACGCCGCGGACAAAGGCTAGTGTTACAATACTGTACACGGACACTAATATCGTTAGCATCATACACGCCATTACGTGCTGTATTGCATGGCGCCAAGAGCTATATTGGCGTGAGATTCAGCCATAAATCTTCCATAATGCGACCGTATACTTGCTTACAATACCATCTTATGAAAATATAGTAGTAATAAAAATTATTAACTCTTGTATGGATGGTTTGGTTAGGACGCGTGTTGTTTGAGGTTGACTAGTGCTGGTGCCACCACCACAACCGCTACCACCACTAGCACCACCGCCACCACTACTACCACCCCCACCACTAGTACCACCACCTTCCAAATGAAGCTGATTAACAAGCCATTTCACATTTTTCAAGATATTTACCCCCAAAGTAGTAACAATTTAAATAGTAACTTTTTTTTTTAGATACCCTCTAAACCCAGAGAACCTTCAAATTGTAGCTTACGTGATTTTAAAAGTAACAAGTACTCACGATTGTTATAATTAATACCGATACATCTGTCCAGTTGCGTGCGTCAGTCTCGCCACGTCTTGCCGTATCATGACCCATGCGACTAGGTCGAAATATCGGTATAAATTATAAGAACCGTGAGTACCGGTAAGAGTATTAAAATGTTTAGTGTCCACGATGATTGAATTTCAAAATCACATTAGCTCACATTCTTAAATAAAATAGACAGGTGACCTTCAAACGACTTAACAGATTTTCTCGAATCATACGAATTAGGAACACAAACTTTTTTAACGATAAAACTATATCAAAAACGGTTCATCGTTTTGGGAGCTACGATGTCAATTATAAACATACTTTTTTGTATCGTAAGCTGAAACTATATACCATAATATATATACCAATCCATTTCATATATATTATATGCATATACATACATATATTCTATGAGTAATATAGAGTAATATTATAGCACGATAATATCCTACCAAGACGGAATATTAAATTTCAAACTGTTAAGCACTCCTCGTGTTACAGCTATTGCTTACAGGATGCACAAAAAAATAACTCTATGGCATTTTTTTTTTCAAAAATATTTATAAATTTAGATAATAAAAATAAAGTAATTGAAACAAAACTTGCACTCCATTTCGAGCGAGGAAGATATTAATTTGTTTTATAGCTTCGGAAATTTTATAGCCTTCAGCGCTCTCTGGCGGATACTTCCGACTTCACCAAATAATCTCAGTCTGCAGGGAAACAAATGACAATGAAAAGTTAAACCGGAAAGGCTTATGTCTAGCAGTTAGCGCAAATACCCGGCAAGTGCTTCGCTATTTCAGTTCTTAGCGTATTTATGGTGGCCCGATTAAGCCGCTACTTCTTTTTATGGCGCTCTCGGATTTAATTCAGTTAACCGTTTTACGATTTTATAAGATTTTTTTATATTCAATAAATTTGTGCTTGACCACAATCCCGCCTGATGGTAAACAGCGACGTGGTCTAGGTGGTAAAGCGCGCTACTATAGCGAAGCCTATTCACTCTTCATTTGAAGACAATTACGTTGTAATCTGTTTGTTCTAGGGTATTTTTTTAGCGGTACATGACTAGTTTTCAGTACGCCAAGTTGACCAGTCAGACTTCATATTTGCCCAGCAGGAGATAATATTTCGTATGGGCATGAAAATGCGGAACTGACCCAGTTCGGTTGAACAATGTTTTTAGAATCATAGCTAAGAAGATTTTCGGTTCAAGTAACTTACAAAATAAAGAACTTTTGACGGACTGTCTCAGAAGAAGATTGGATGAAAACTAATTTAATAATCCTTCTCGTCATATAAACTACAAACTTTTACAATTGTGTCTAGATTGGTTCAGTAATTTCAGAGTTTCTATATTAATTTTAACCTACCTACAGGAACAAAGCAGTCTTGGATAAAGTGTCCTATAACAATGCCAAGTTTCATTTAAATCCGGACAGTAGTTAAAGCGTGAAGTTCGAACAGACAGACAGACAATAAATCCAAAAACAAAATGGTTTGCTCTCTACATCCGTAACAAAGTCTCCCTGCATTAACATTTTCAAAAAATAGTCAATTTACAGAATATACTCTGAGAGTTTTATTAGTATTAGATTATTATAAAATAATTGGACCTTATTTACCCAGCACATTGAGTTATTTAGTAAAGATATACTTAGAAGCGACCGACCACGAACTGAGGAAAAAGCTGTCCGTCATATATAAAAATTATATGTCGTACGAAAGTTATATAAAGCTTGACAATAAAAAATTAATTTTCTTTACAAATACTCATTAACGGGAAATACGTTTCCCAATGGAAAAGCGGAGGCTGATTATTTAAATTAGTTTTGTATAGCGAAACGACGCAGACCGTCTTTGCAAAATTCAATCTATTTAAACGCTATTTAATTCGCGGATTGTTACAGTCGAAACCTCCGCCCCCATTGTGTCTAAAACCAATTAGGATTTTGACTATTTCAACCCCAAATCGAAATGGAGCGAAAATCCTTGTTACGTTAAATTACTGAGCTGTTAATTTGTGTTGTGTAAACTTTGAATTGACGAATTTTTTGGTGGTTCGAAGTTTGTTTTAACAAATAACAAGCTGATAAGCGAATTTACAATTAATATCATAAATTCACACAATTTATATAAAAATAATCTTTGTTTGTTTGTCTTTTATAGACTGTGAAATGGTAGGAGATAGAGCATTGAGATCTTTGGCAACTTTGTTCAAAATTTTCTGTGAAAGGTTTCGGTACCAAATTTTGCGATCGGACACATGGTAGATGAGGTGACGCGTAGCGCCAGGTGTAGCTACTTGTTTATAAATGTCATTTCACCAATTCTTATACATATTTTACGGCGATTATTCTGTTTTCCTGGAAAGAAAAAAATCGAATATAAAAGAAGCTCCAAGTATATTCCGTCGGTTCTTTTTCCTAGCTTACTATACTAGCGTACATACAGCCTTGGCCAAAAGTATTAGGCACCCCCAATAAAGTTACCATACAGCTGTGCTGTTTAAACAATAATTA
>DWJZ01004124.1:0-15830 GCA_018249125.1 Asbolis capucinus | reverse complement strand
AGTGCATCTGTGAACGGCGCGGTGTGGCCGACAGCGGCGGCACGGGCGGCGGCGTGGGCGGCGGCGCGGGCGGCGGTACGAGCGGCGGCACGGGCGGCGGCCGCCAACTACGAGTACCACTAGCGACCCTATTTCACGCACATCTGTTCAATTTGTCTTACTGCAATTTGTAATGGTACGGATTTATTTTGACTAAGCTTTAGAACTAATCGAACTTGTGGTGCTTAGAACTGTTCATAATCATTTTCACGTCGTTTTTATGTTATTTTAATAACAATTTTTCAACTTCAATTCTATATGTTTGGTTCTGTTACCAATATCTTATGTCGTTGAGTAGTGAGTCACTGCTTCTGATCCGGCTCGATGGAACAAAAGCTGTAGTATATATGTATGTGTGTGGTCCAGCAATAATGACCAGTAGCCAGGAGCGCTGACTTGTTCTTACAACTATTTTAAATTATTATAAAAGCTGTCAACAAAATACACTATATTCATACAGATAGTCCTCTGATTTTCACAGTACCAATTGTTATCGTAAAAATACAAGTTATGGAATTTTAAAATAATTGAACATCAATTGGTCCCCTGTCCAATGTGTGCTCGCCTCTCCCGCGTACAACATTCATTTCGTTCATTTTACGTCAATACTATTCCATTATACATAAATATAGCGCAGCGTAATTGTTTATCTTGTATACTAGTTTTTTAGTGTTTTCTGCCTTTTCCTCAATAATTATTCTTTCTCCTTCCCATTCTTCTTCCGGTTGTTTCAATAGTTATTATTGTTGCTATACTGCCTCTCTTATTTCTAAATCTTCACTGCGTTTTTTTACCTAGAAAGGTTAATGCGTGACATCGATCCCACCTGATGGTAAGTGGCGATGATGTCTAAGGTGTTGGGCGCACTCATGGCGGCGTCGCTCGTGTACCGTCAGCTGACCAGTTTACTCGATAAACATTTAATTAGCATAAAAATATTACATCCAGGCAGTGTTACTTAAAACCAAACAAAATGACCTGATATTAGGCCGATCTATTCAGGAAACTAAATAATGTACATTATCGATTTGACACTTCGTTTATTGATAACAATCTAATGAAAGTTATTTGTCAGCTGTGCTCATTGACTGTTAGTCTAACATTATTATTACTAATGTTGACCATTTTGGCCGACACACTTCGCCGACAGGTCGACTGCTAGTTGGAAACTGGTTTTAGATTCCTGTTAACTTTAATATGACACTAATGTGAGTAACAACTACCTGCTGTATATTCATTCTTTAATAGACAAAAAAACTAGTTGCAAACAAACTGGCCAAGACAAAAATATAACGCATAACAACATATTTCACAACAAATAAATTCTATAACGGGAACAAAAGGTCAAAATGTTCAGGGGCAAACAAATTAAATAGGTGTACGAGCGGTGCATCTCATGTACACCTCGCCGCCAGGCCAAAATAGGTTTTACGAGTCAAGAAATAAAGTCGAGAGGAGCAACGATGGAATTGAACGGCTTTGCTAAAGGATTTCTTGATGAAGTCATTAGATGGCCAGCGTCAACGTGACGGACACGGGCGGGACTCGGGGCGGCGGACTGTTTAATGTTAAGGACTGTTAAGATAATAGAACAACCAGCAGCAACCGCTATATATACACATATAGCTGATTTAAATTTAATAAATAAGCCTGCTCCATAACTGATATCAAAATATCGGTTATGAATATGTTTTTTATTCCACAGTTAGTTTATTGCATTCATTATATTATGTGTGGCGTTCTCGCCGCACCCGCTGCACGTGCTGCAGGTGCTGCAGCGTGCTCCGAGAGGTCTAGTGTACCAGGTACTCCACGTCAGTTGCACAATGCGAGTCTGATCAGATTTAACAGCTGACTGTCTCGTTCATTACGTTAATGAATTATGAATTTATTATGCCGTTGCGTTACTAGCTTTTTGAAAAATTGCACCCGAGCTCGCTCAGTATGCGCGCGCGCAATTAACTACAAGCTCACTAATTTAACTTATTGAGACAGAATACTTGAATATGTATGGGCTCCATACGGGCTCCAATTAAGGCGTTTCAATTGGCGATTAAAGCAATCATGCGAATGTGAGTGCGGCTCGCGCAACACGCGCCCCGCCCGGCCGCTGGGCCAGCTCGGCTGCTGGCAGGTACCTTGGTAGACAGACCTCCTCCTGCACATTGTCCTCAAATGTATGAAGCCATTATAACATTTAAGTCGAGGCATATCTTGTACATACAATTCTCAAGTCACAATGTTACTTACCATACTCCTTCCAAACGGCTTGACCGATTTTTATGACACATATTTATATATTTTTTTCAAATACATACTTATATAGATGTTTTCACCTCGACACAGAGACAAACATTCCTCTTCATCACGGAAAAATTTGACCTGGGTGAAAATCGAACTCCCGACCTTCAGGGTAGCAGTCAGGATCACTAACCACTAGACCAACCGGCCTGTCAAAATTACAATCTAAGACGACAAAATGTCCGTCTCATATTTGTCGTATATTTATCTCATATTTGTAGTGCTGGAGCAGGTGTAAAATTCTGCGAGGATCGGCAGTTCAGCAGCGTCATGAAGTATGCTAGCGGCCTTCTCGATCACGAGGAGAGACCCGTGCTCAGCAGCAGATCGTTACTGGGTTGAAGCTAATCCATTAATATCTTAGTCCGCGATCTATTACAATAATAGCTCTTAATCTAGGTCAGCGTGTAGCTGATCAATTAGCCGTGAGCTTCCTCCAGCTCATCATCATGCAGGCGGCGGGGAAGGGAGGGGGGCTGGAGGCGCCTCTGTCAATTGTCGGCTCCTTTTTTAATTCTGGTCGCAAATTACACTGGTCGCCGGCAATCACTCGGCGGCAGGCATAAGTACGTTGGTGAACTCAAAGTGTTCGTTGGTCGACTGAGGGCGACGGCGGCTCTCAAGCCAATAACGATATCACAATTATTATTACTATTTGTATATCGGGTTCATAAACTAAATATTCATTGGTGGCTTTATAACTGACCTAAACAAAACTTCAAGCCGTTAATATCCCACTACACGGGTCTTTCCTCATAACTGAGGAGTTTAAACTCGTACTCCACCCTGCTATTTCAATGTGGTTTAGTGGATTTTACTTAAATACTCGTATTAATGCAGTTTTGTGGACGAGTTAGGCACCGATCCAATTATCGGACGATCTTTAGCCACGCGGAGGCCGCTGATAAGGCTTAAAGGCTATTTATTGTCTGTCGGTAACAACCAGGACCGATGCCGTTACGGGTACGTACACTTCAAGGCAAGGAAGTGACACCAACGGCGATACCCATCCGCTTTCTGATCGCCTTCGATGCTCCTTGAGTTCACCGCCCACTTGATCGATACAAGCCGCCGGGCTATGGACGTTTCTTAGAGGTTAGTTAAGGAAAAATAAAAAAAGGCTAACCTTGTACAATCCTCCTGACGTCTGGAGGTAAATTTTTAAAATTGCTATAATTAACGATAATTGCGACCACCGGTCGGCCGCTGGGGGACAGAGGACTGGGCACAGGGGACAGGGGACAATAACAGGCCGCGGCCGCGGACACCAGCTCGCGGTATCGGCTGCATTGTATGCAAATGGCCGACACCTCGCTCGTCATTAGCTGCTCGCCGCGCCTTCTGTCACACACTGTCGCCGGAGCTAGTGCTATGCCATCAAACGTGTCTAGTACTCATATAGGTTAACCTTGATTTTTTATATTATTTTTCTTATCTTGATTTACTAGCTCATCAGGAATTAGTACAGTTTTCGTACGATTTTAAACATTAAGCCAAGCAAAGATCAAACATATAAACTGGTTAGCATCGCGTATGCAGATACATATATGTACATATGTAAATATCTCATAATACGAAGCTGAGGAAAGAAAAAATAATACGGTCTTTCAAGTCAGAGTTAAACATAACTGTGACAGGTTGCTTGTGCAAGCTTGTAGTTTTGCAAAATGATAATTTGGTAACGTCATAGCGAATTATTATGTCAGAAGAGCTCCTGGCGAGGGACTATGAAATGCTACAGTATTCAATCTCATTGCCGCACCGAAGATTCCTTAATGCCTACTTAAATCCTTAATATATAAGAAGAAAACGTATAGACGGAGGACCTATTTAAGTAACCTTTACCGACTTTGAGTATGGCAGTTAGTCACGTTGCCTTGTGTAATATTATATCTTAGCTGACAGTGTACGCCGGCCCGAGTTGTCGTTCTGTGGTTGTCGCATGGCGTTCTGTTATCTCATGGAAGATCAACATTGTGTGTGTATCGTGGCTGGCGAGGTAATATAAACCCTGTGCCGACGACATAAGAGCGAGAGCCATCGGTGCCGCCAGCTGCTGATACATTGTCAGCAAGTGTTTACGAGCCCCGCGGCGGACGGCGGACCTCGAGATAGTTTGTAGTCATTCAGATGGATGTGTACTCGATCTATTAGTTACATTGTGATGTTGTAATGTTGTGATGAGCGAACTGTGTATTTACTATCAGTATTGTTTTTTTAATTGATTAAAAAGTGGAAAAATATATACGCCTCGATTTTTCATTTTTATAAACAATCAATAGACATTGGGCGCATTATGTTAGGTGGAGTACCTGGCATGATAGCTTGTCTTGAACCACTCGCCTGTTTACTTTGAGAGCTGGCAGCAAGCACTTAGCTCACTCAGGCCGTAAATTATGATTTAAAAGAGAAACTGAATAATTTCAAGTTAAACTTCTTGGAACAATAAGTCATTGCTAACATTATAAAAACATTGTTAGTTAAGCGAGTCCATACATGAGAAGACGCAGGCGTCGGCGGAACGGATTATTGTAAAACAAAATCAGTATAATTAAAATGTACTCAACGCTTCATGTAGGTCCCTCGTATACTACATATATCGTTCGGGTGATGCGACCATCACAACGCGAATACTTTACATTCATTGACTTTGACTTTTATTGCCTGAATTAAATTTAAAATGCATTACGAATATGATAAGGATATGCCGCGGACGGGCCCATGACCCACGCCGCTCGCGCTGGCGGTCGTACCCGTTTTGATTACATTTTTACAAGTTTGATAGTATGCTCTGCGTGATTTAAGGTTTTAGCGTTGGCAACGTTTTGAGATAAGTGATCACAGATGGTAGGTTCGCTTGACGTAACACTACTCTATTGTAGTACAGTAGTAGCTTACTGTGTTCCAACGCAGTCGTTGTGTTCACTACTCCACCGCTAGCGAGCACAGGCTTCTCCTCGTAACTGAGGATGCCTCCACCAACCTGCCAAGCTACTACAATGCTGTCTAAACAGTTCGATATCTTAACGACTGCATCTGACGATGAAAACCGATACCTTAAATCCTGTGACACACGGAAGTTCCACACATTTTTGCCACTTACGGTCTCCCATCTCTATTGGTCGCTCGCCCGTTGGAGCTTCCAAATTCTAAATGTGGTAATTTAAACGCCGCCAGCACAAACTGGATGACATTAGCACGTATAAACAAAGCGAGCGGTGGCTGCATGCATCTGATCACAACATAACGGTGTCGAGCGATATCTCGTGGGAAGCCAGCCCGTATCGCGCCGCTGCCGCGGGAACGAACCCCGGACTGTGTGTCATGTTTGTACATTTCGGCGACACGTCCTTAGATTATGGTGCGATTACCACGCGACTGTGGTATCGTGCTTGAACTGCAGTTGAACCTTTATTTACAGTTATAATTATTGTTCCAGTGAGATATTAGTGAGTGTTACTCGCTGGCAGCAGGCTCGTGATAGATGTAATTCGGTGGTGGGTTCGTGTAGCACCAGAACATGTGTGAGCCTCCCTGCCTCGTGCCAATGGGAGCCTCATCATGAGACAAGTATATGAACCGAGCATCATACCGATTGAAACATAGTCTGTTAACAATGAACTGTATTCCGTGGAATATGTTTTCATACTCTACCAAGGTTGAGGGAGGCAGGAGTAGGATGTGCTTTAAATCTTTTATACTCCTGTTCCACTTAATTGTCCTGACTACAAACGATGTCAACTATCTTCTTTATATGTACGTACAACTACTAGCTACTGCGGCGATACTGGGCTGAGAGAAGAAACTGTCATCCTGACTGCTTCAGGGGATGACTTTTATAAATTCTCTCCCTAGTACATCCTTCGATGCCCATGCTCTGACTAGCATTTCACAGTTTATTTACTTTTGTATTATCTGGCGATTTGGTGCCTTTGTTCGTGCGTGTACTGTCGACGCCGTGAAGGTACATACATACTCGTACATCATGAGCGTATCCGTAGAGTACAAAACGGTTCAAGTCAATATCGTAATTATTAAATTAATTACAGATTTACATGTACTTAAACCTCACTTATTAGTGACAGGACAATTACTGTCGGCACGGAACGCGAGAAGGCGGGGAATTTGAATTTGTAATGATCGCCGATGACCTTGCGACCACGGAGAACGGACAGCGTGGCTGCCCAGCGAGTTACGGCGACATTACCATCTCCGACCATCTCACGCCATGGACGGACGGACATGTAGCAATCTTTAATTAGCTCATTATTTAGCGATCCGGAGAAGATCGCCGGTCGGTGCAACTCAACGGTAAGTTATCGGTGCGGGATGAAATATTAATTACAGTATTGCCTTATTAATGGAATGCTGATTATTTTCTGTTACTCCATTATTTTATGATGAACTGACCTGCTGTGAGAGCAGGTACAATGCGGCCGAGCTACAATCCCGAGCACCAGCAGGGAGATGTCGGGGAAGACGAGCGGTGGGGCGAGGGGCGGGGCGGGGGGAGCAGCAAGCGAGCATAATGCCAGCGTTGTGTTATCGTGACCTCCACCTCGTACCGGAGGAGCCTCCGATCAGATGCAGGCGCGCTGACTCAGGGAACCTGAGTTATGGCTGGGAGGCTGCAGTCGTGTGTGATTTATCTGGCTCGTTCGCGATAGCGCGTATGATGGCGGGCCAAGATGGCCGACCTCGATATGATATAATTAAAGCGCTGGCTGGAGCACGAGCGCGCGAAATATTACCATACCCCGAGTATCGAGCATCGCCGTCACCGGCCGGAGCCGACCGGAGCCGGCCGGAGCCGACCGGAGCCGACCGGAGCCGACCGACCCTCCCTATTATAATACGAGCTCTACCACCAAACTTCAGCACTACGTCCTTATCGTCGGGATCGTCATGCGTGACGCATGTGGCCGTATTTGTACCTGTTCGATCGTCCTCCACGATCCTCACCTTATCTAGGCGAGAGTATCCCAGGATCGCTAATATTCTATGGAGTGTTATTTATTTAAATGTGATATGACTTGCAGCGTGCGATGCTTCGGCAGTTATAATTGGGATACATATATGTACATATATGCCATAGGGTACCCTTTTGTTTTTCCTCACGAATTATGAGCATTAGTTAAATCTGATGCATTGGAAATAAGTACAAAAAAGGTGAATTTAACTGGAGTGTTATTTTTTGCACCGGTGTAATATATTATTTAAACATGTTAGGAGAGCGTGATTGTGATTTTATGTGTCCGATATTTACTCAATGTAAAATGAGATGTTTGTAACAGACCGGAGGCGCTGCGCTCTTAACATTTTTGGTCCCAAGTGGCGTGGCCTTCAGAGGTCACGGGCATATTATAGTCCTGAGCCGCAATAACTCTGCGCTCGCGCTGGAGCTCGCCTCAAAATTTATTTGTCAGTACAATACAACCAGCTACGAGTTCAATTAGCCCGAAGATGACGAGGATAGATACCGCCAGCCGCCGTCGCCCTCCGCCGCCCACACCTGGCTCTTCTGCCAAATTAATTGAATTTATAACCAAAACAGAAATGCATACCTACCAATAATATTGAAATCCTTTGTAACGACAGAAATAGATCAGATGCATGTTTAAATGTAAGTAAACTGTTTCCCTTACTTATGTTATGGTTTAAACTTCATCTCGATGCTTCAAAAATATGTAGACTGATGGCTTGGCTTAGAAACAGACGGGGATAGCACGGGCTCCGTAGTTAAAAGTAACTACGAGTAACAATTAGCAGCTTCAGTTGACAAATGACTGTAGTATTGCGCGTGAACGTGGGCCTTGTAACCCGGTGGGCTACATCGGCGGGGATCGTAGAAGGTTCATGACATACTGAATCTTCTCCCTAATTTAGAGTTTATTTCAAGATCCCTGTTAGTCTATCAAGCTCTCACGCAAATCGCCAATAAAACTAAATATTATTTGGATTTGAATTTCTCTTAAATCTTGATAGTTTGAGAATATCCAATGCTAATTCATATCAGAATGGCGAGTTAGAAGTATCTGGTAGTTACGAGTATTGGAGTGGAATCGCGCGGCCGATCGCCGCGAGCCGGTCAGCGGTCGGCCGGGCGGTCGCGTGCGCCGCGCCGCAACACTTATCATTTATTTGCGCTTAATGCAACTGCAGTGATCCCTGGATATTTACTGCTCGAGAAAATAATATTTTAGAGCAACTGTTGGTATCGCACTCTCCACTCGCACGGGTTATGAGAATCTTCGATAGCGTCCCTTATTAGTCTGGCCTCAGCCTCCGAGCTCTCCTGATGTCAGCGGGGATTGTTTCTGGGGAGAATATTGAGCTAGATGGGGTAGAGTACAGCTCACTGTCAAATTTTTCATGCATTGAACACGAAATGGTATTAGAACCATCGTAGACCTTCTAACCTGAGAGCTCCTTCAAAGATGACTCAGTTAATTTTGCCTAATAATTTAATGCCAACATATCATGTAAACAGAAAGCAGCACCAGCGCTGCCGAGTCTTATATACTCTATAAGGCAATCGCTTGGCCCCTAAACTATATTTTAGGGCAAAGGATGTGGCCAATAGAAGATGGAGGCTACAATAAACACTCTTAAATATACCTCGACTCGCCGGTCACAATGCTATTGCTAGTAGGTAATTGCCATATACACTGGACTTCAATAAAACTCATTCAGAATATCTGTTTTTTTCTCAAAAGGGATCATTACCTTTCTTGCATCTGCATTAAAATATCAATTATCATAAGACGACGATAAATGGGCAATAAAATGATGTGCGTACATTACTTTGTGAGAAGCAGAGATGGACATTCCCGGCCGCAGTAAAAACAGAAAGATCCACCGATTCATATTCATAGCCGACGTTTGCATCGGACGAAGTGGTCACCGGTAACGTCGCGCGGTGACGCGACCGTCATATTACGATGGAAACAAAAACACGTGTTGTACAAACTGGTCGGGTGTACCGTCCGGCGGCAGCTTCCCGAGGTGGTGGGCCCACTGTACTGCGCTTAATCTGCATCGAGATGGATCAAACGGACACCTGATTCGAAAAAAACTAAGTAAGGACGATCTGTATTGTCAATATTTCGAGTCAACATCCTTGCGGGCGGCGAAACTCTTATCACGGTCGGGATATGGTTGAGTTTGACGGTTGAGTGTTGGGGCTCGGAGGTGGCCGTGGGCCCGAGCCGCTTGCCATGCCGCGCGCGCGCCGCACACCTGCGCCAAGCGTGAGCGGCATTCTCGCGCCGGCCGCGTATTTACGGAGTATCGATTGTATCAGCCTAATATTTAAACTAAACTAGAATGTTGTGAAGCACGCATTTAATGTAATGTCGTATTAATATTCTTCGAATGAGGTGCGATGATGTTTATCATAACAGCCTACAACTCGTACGTATTTAAGGCTTCGATAAAAATATTATTTTTATATTCACAAATCTTTTCCTCTTACACCATTGTCACTTTTGGTGCAGCGCGGTCACGGCACACGGCACAAAGTAGGTATTTGTGATCGTTGCTGCTCGCGCCATGTGCCGCCGAAAAAGTGATTTACTGCATTGAAAATTAAATCTCAGAAATGACTATTGAATTTAGAGCGATTTTTTTAGTTATGTCTTTTATCTTTAGAACGTTCAACTTGGGAACATTATAATAAAGGATAATTTAGTACCTGTACCAATTAAATTAATTATTGTTGAAGGGGATAAAAGGAGGACTTACATTTAAATTACAAGCAAAGTTGCTGCAACGACTAGTTTATGAATAACAATAATATAAAGATCATAATGGTTTTGAAATAAATGATAAAGAATCGTTTGTTAGCTCACAAGCGGCGCAGTCGATCGCTGTCACAGATAGTAATATCAAGTTCAACAATAAGATACAGGTAGTGAGGTAGTGAGGCAGTGAGGGAGTGAGGGAGTGAGGCAACTGCGCGGTTCAATGTATTTTTGTACTCTGAAGATATCATTCTCTTTTCAATTGTTTTAGACAAACTTACGTAATTATAACTAAGTTGTACTAACTACATGGATTATTGAAAATAGCGTAATGTACGGTAGGAATGTGTTGAAAGAAAGAAACCGATAGCGTGCAGTTATGTACACTCCGAACAATTCCAGATCCGATGTATCCAAAATACTTCGCTATAATTAGATTAACTGATGTTGAATTAACTAATTGAAGACCACTTGTGACCGACACTTCGTGTTTTACGCTTCTACTCTACTCTACTCTGCTCGGAGGAATTGTTCCATCTGCTTCACACGTCGCTCTGACAGCAGCACACTGAAGTCTGATCCATATCAGTTGCACTCATGAAGAACCTCCACGGTCCGATCTCTTACGTGGAAAATTGCGATATAACCTTCTTGAGGTATCCCCCACAAGCCAGGGCATCAAGTCGTTCTTGCCTCATCTTGTCCGTGTCATTAGGAAACTATTTTGCTATACGTTATCGGTTCCTTACTCTTATATAAGAGCCCAAAAAGGAGTCTCTATTTGTCTTTAGGTTTTTTCCCTAAGGAGGCTAGGTGCAGCGGCGGTAATATCAAACTCGCGCTCGGCGGTCGTCGCTTCAATCCTATGGTCCCGGGCAGCAGGCGCGACCTTGAGCCTTGAGCCCGGGGGCTCGGCCACACTGCCGGCCTACGCTTTTTAGGCAACGTCCGAAAAGGAGGAGGTTCCGACTAACGACATTTTTTTGTTCCATAAAAGTATACGAATGCGTCATGAAAATAAAATGGCAGTAAAATCGAACCTTTTAAGCGGCTGAAATCGGTCCAAGTGTTTAAACGATCAGTCAGTCAACAGGTGTCGCGCTACAGATACAGGGTCCACTCTCATATTGTTACGTTGAGTATCATTAATGTTGCATCAACTTCCGTAGACACTCTGCTAGTACATGTCCGTAGCGCATCTCGTCATGAAATCATAATAATTGTGGTTGGGTTTTATTCTGTAGACAACATTAGCCACTGCGACGTGCACTTCGGTCTTCCACTAGCTGCGCGGGCAGGCTCACTCTCACCGTACTCACATATTACGTAAATGACTGCAGCGTTGATGTCTTCCGCATTTTATAATCAAAATTTTAATTAATCTACATTACAGTAGTAGGTTAAAATGGTGTAGGAATTGTGTAGACTTTACAACTCAATCAATAATTTCTATGAATACGACATATTTCGTGTACAGCAATCTAGTTGCGTCGATTAACAACGTAAAATATTGTACACTTCCACTCACCTACAGATTGTTGGAGCAGTCGAC
This sequence comes from Asbolis capucinus, assembly GCA_018249125.1. NCBI lineage: Eukaryota > Metazoa > Arthropoda > Insecta > Lepidoptera > Hesperiidae > Asbolis > Asbolis capucinus. Next base: position 4,196 of record DWJZ01004124.1, on the reverse strand, counting down.
AATTATTGAAAGTACAATTAATAAATACTCTCAAATTTGTTTGGAATGTCTAATTATATAAGTAATCCACGTCGCTGCAGACATATTTTTCAGTTTGAACGTTCTCTTGACTTGTCATGCATCACGTATCTGCATACAAACCTTTCAAACTACGCTGAGTCAGGCCACAGAATTAAACAACAACGTATTTGGTGCGGTCTGAACACAACATAATACTTTAACTACATCACCACAACCGTACTCCACTACACTACACTCATAATATGTACATTAACTAACAGACTTCACATTACACCGACCACCGATATAATGATGACGTCATCAGCCTAGTCCACCCAGGCACATTCGCAGCTATTTCATAAAATACCCATTATTACAAATAACTCATAAACTGCTCCTCTTCAATTTACTAATAACAAAATTATCACCAAAATCGGTTCACCAATTGTAAATCACAGACAAATTGAGAACCTCTTCCTTCGTTTGAAGTAGGTTGGTGTCGTGGTATGAGGTGCTACCGGGTGCCGGGTGCCGGGTGCCGGGTGCCGGGTGCAGGTGCCTCGTACCGGTCGGCGAGGCTGCTGGTCGTATTAGTATACACCGGAAGATCCAATCTATAAATCAGCGTGGTCGATCCGTATGAGCAGCGCGTGCGTCTATTACAATGGAGGCGAGGCGGGCGCGCATGGCAAGCGAGCGTTCGGGGAAGGAAGCGCTCTCGGAACGACGCACCTGCACTCATTGCGATGCGCTCCACGCGCGCCGCGATGCTAATGGATCATCATTGCCACAATCATCCGCTCCCATCGACACTGTCAGTCTTCCTTCTGCTCGTAGGTGGCGCGGCCGAGCTGCGGAGTACAGTCCCGGGTTCGTTGCCTGTTGCTCACCGAACGGAATATTGTAGTAACGATAGGTTGATGTAGTTCTTACATAAAATAGTCGAACAAATAGCGTCATTACAATTTTAGTTATCGATAACTTCTCTAATAATGCACACACATCCCTGTGTCGGGAGTAACCCGCACGGCACACATCAACAACACATTACTATAACTTGAGAACAATCATTAATCTGTACTTTAAATATAAACCCCAGGTTCCAAAGTTATTGTGACGTAACTGTAACACGACTGTCGCATGGTATTGCGGACTTACTTGTAGATATTAATGTCCTCTATAAAACTGCAGTACATCACGTTACTCTGTTGTCAATAATTTCCGCAGCGTACGCGGTATAAGGATTTTTTGGTCGAACGTCGGGTTATCGAGGTTTCCATACGGACACTTTACGTATTTGAAAATATTTTACAACCTACATTCATCAGGGCTAATATATATATATGTGTGTATGTTGATTTTACAGGTAGACGAATTTTTCAAATCGGTCCAATAGTTTCTGAGCCTACTCTTCTCAAACTACCAAACCATTAAATCATTTCTATTAATGTATTAGTATATACATATATAGATATAGTGATATATAATATTTACTTACACAATAATATTATGAACCTGCCAGGATACGGCTGTTTCACTTCAACTACTATGACTTTATAGCGTTTAGAAACGGTGCGGTGTGCGTCTGCCACATCAGTTGGTCCGCCAACATTGAAGTACCATAATGAATTGGCGCCAAAACATAATAAATGAGGTGAATTAGACGACCGGCGGATAAGATAAGAACATCGTAACTTTGTTGGTTCCGACAGTTTATGCATGAGAACCGCATTATAATTTGTTTAACATAAGTTTGGCGCCGTTTTAGTGTTATGAGAGCATAGTATTTTTATAACGACGCTGGGAACAAACTTAGCAAAAAAGGGTCGCGAAAAATGATGCGCCAAATATAACATTGATATGGTTGTTACAGGGTTCCTAACAATGAAACGCTCACATTCAATAGCACTTACTACATTCAAATGAATTAATTCATATCATCATTCAATTTGATTTAGGCCCGGGTAATTTGATGTAATTAATGCACGATACCGCTTGCAAGAAACTTCCAATCACCGAGTTGGAACGAACTACCTTGGCTATGAGGATTTTCAGAAAGCCTTTCTTTGCCATCGACAACGCATTAGAGACGTCCCCAGCGCTGTGTCTCCAGACCACGGTCCCTGCTTGCCCTCAAATTGTCAGCCTTACTCTGTCTCCACTTGGCTCTCTACATCGCAGACTGCAACCAGCATCATATGAAACACCCAAGAAACAATTGAGGAATGAGCGGGTATTAGTGGCTGTTCGTGACTATATTAAATGTTATTATTAATAAATAAACACATCAATTACACCTAGTTCCTCCAACATGCATTATGGATTTTATTGTTGAAAAAACCCTTTAGCTACATACGACCTACTATTGCATTGATTGTAGTAAAATGAACGGATGTTGATATGAGATGAGAGGGGTATGGCTCTCGTGTTGAGGAGGCCCAGAGTATACTCCACCTCGCTGTTCCAGTGCAGTTTGGCGGAGGGGTTAGTGGCCAACCCAAGTGTCGGAAGTTTAATGACGCTCGTAGGCCTCCGACATAGCTTATCGGTTGCTGGATTACGATAAAAACCAGGACCGACGCGTTTACATGCCCCAGGAAGCGCGGAAGCGTTCAAGAAATGTTTGCCACTGGCGGCCACCCATCTCGCTTATCATTCTCGATCGATTACAGTCGGAACAAGCCGCCGCGCCCTGAACGCTTCGAGAGCAGTACATGATTCCATGAAGGCGGCACGTGTCCACTGTGTATCTCGGTCACGGCGTTGTTTTGGCACTTGTCAGAATCAAATGATACTCTGTAGTAATACGAATGTTCTCGGAACAGCCTATTGACACAATAGATTGTAATACAAGGAATCAATGCGACTGATTAACGAATTTATTATCGTCGTGTTCCGGGAAGGGCGTGACGCACATCACAATCAGCGCTCCACCGCGCTCGGATCACCCGACACCAGCACCAGCACCAGCACCAGCACCAGCACCAGCACCAGCACCTGTCTCCACTGAACCTAATAACTCCCACTACCCAATCTTGCGTTGCCTCCACCGTCCTTTGTTTACTGCACGTCAATACACTCTTCATCATCATTTGATAATAAACATCAACCTTACCTCCTGATTTGTCATGTTTTGGAGAAGTGGTGTTAAAATTGTCACATGATTGAGATAATTCTATTTGAGAGATATTCTGAGGTGTGAAGATCAGTCTTGTTGTGTGCTTCACACGGGCAAACGGGGACACGGCTCATCTGATGGCAAATGATCGCCGACGCCGACTGAACGTAATTGACATTAATGACACCATTGTCAAAGGTTTACCGGATAAGAAAAAAGCGACGGATCCACGTTGAAAAAATGTTTCGTGAAACAATATGTTATTCAGTTCTAATTGGACTAATTAATAATCTGTGAATTATATCGGAGCATTATTATCCATTGCCCATCCAACCGGCGCCGCGGCGACCACCCACTGTTAGCGTTGTTTGATCCGATCCGGCCCGGGCCCGGGAGCGGCCGCAGCCGCGGCAGGCCGGCATCGCCTCTATCAACAACGCGAACTGAGCTCGACACATCGCCGTGTGCATCTCCTACAAATTGGCTCATTGTTCATCGATGGACTGAACATCTTTGTCTCTGCCGAAGCAGATCATGAGACGTCCTGCAGATTATTTAACCGCCTCGCCGCCACTTCACTTTCAAATGTAAGGGTTTTACTAAAATTTACGAAATTTAGTCAAGGCGAGGGCCAGCCTCCTGCCAAGCATGGATCTCTTCTAAGGAGGCCTAGAGCATACTCCACCATGCTGTTCCAAAGCGGATTGGTGTAGAAGTTGGTGGCCAACCCAAGTATCGGATTCTCTTGACAGCGGCCTAGCCGCCGGAATTGATGATCAACTCGCTCTCTGTGCCCGCTGCACTGCACCACACTGCACCACACTGCACCGCACTGCACCACACTTCTCCTCGCCGCGTTTGGTAGGGTCATCATCATCATCGCAGCAGCAGGTACAATTTGTACCTAGCGACGCGGCGTTACTAATTTTATAACATAAACGGTTGTTATTGTGACATAACTGTAATAATTAGAGAGATTTAATTGCCTACGATTTCTGGAGCGTAACCGAGGTAAGAATTATTTTTGGTATTTTTTTCACACGTTGGCTCACTGTATCGAAATTTTCATACGAACCCC
>DWJZ01004123.1:0-15832 GCA_018249125.1 Asbolis capucinus | reverse complement strand
CAGGCCGGTTGGTCTAGTGGTTAGCGAACCTGACTGCTACACCGAAGGTCGTGGGTTCGATTCCCACCCAGGTAAAAATTTGCTGTGATGAACAGGAATGTTTGTCCTGTATGTCTGGGTGTAAAAATCTATATAAGTATGTATTTAAATATATATGTATGTGTATCAGTTGTGTGATCACCATAGCACAAGCTAATGCTTAGTTTGGGGTCAGATGACCGTGTGTGAGTAGTCCATAGATATACATATATTAATTTAAAAATATATATATATTAATAAACTAGTTTTTACTAGTTTAGTGACAAATACAAGTTAGCTAAATACAGTTTATTTCTTTAACAATTAATATTAACGACAGTTCAGTTTTTAAATGAAGTCGTAAACTATTATAGTAGGAAATAATATTAAACGAGAGGCCTTATTTTCCTGTTTCATATACTTTGTACTTATATTGCTCTCAACATAATGCACGTAAATACTACTTTACTGACTACGCATGTTTACTATGAGTTATATTCCTCAGTTTTGATTGAGGAAGGCTAGGACATACTCCTCGATGCTGCTTTGATGCGGTGATGGAGAGAAAGCCAGCGATAGTAAAGGAGTTTTAAAGCCGCTCGAAGGTTTCAAGCCGCCAAGTTCCCTCCCAAGCAAGGAAGCGCCATTGACCCAATTGACGACAGGTCCAGGCTTTCTCCAATTAATGGCCTACTCCTGAGCGTGGTTGACATTATCAAGGAGGCCTAGAGCATACTCAACCACGCTGCTCCAGGAGTCGGAAAAAGCACGTAACTTACATTTCTCTGGAATCTTTCAACAAAACAATGGTCACGTACAAAACCTCGCCGCACGGCACCCACGATATATAAAAATAATGCAATTTTTTTCTACATCATTGTATTCAGAACACAAAAACGACTGATCCAGATCGGAATTTTGATAGTAAAAAAATAGAGATGCGAGGATGTGAGGTTTTTTTGTCTCTTTCATACAACTTTCCCCAAATAATATGGGGCCAGGTAGACTCGCAACAAAAACACACGCACACCGTCATCAGCAATCCTTGGATTGTGACATTTTTATAAATACAGGTCACATTCGAGCCTTTCCAGTACTCGGAATTATATTTCGTTTGGAAATTTAAAAGGTAAAATATTGTAAACTAGTAAATTTCTGCGTCTCGCGGTGTAGCTAACGGCAGTGCACGTGATCAAGTTTTATTTAAAAATCAATTTAAATAACAGAATGAACTAAATAAAACACACGCTTAGTGTTAATTTTTAGTTACATTTTTTTACCTAGAATATGTTACTTAATAAAATATATGTATCAATGAAAACCGCATGCAAATCAGATCAGCCGTTTCTGAAATGAACGCACAAAGATATATAGGTGAAGAGAGATTCTAGATTTTTTCTTTGTTCTATTCTATATCTAACATACTACCGATTTTTCCTAAAATAAATGTACAGACAGCGCTCAGTTACAGTTTGATTTATAGTAGACATAAATTAATTTTATAACTTTCATGAAACGAAACAATAATTAAATTTAATATAACTTGAAAATGACGCCATAATTCTCGCCTTCTTTCTCTTGATCTGGAAATTACAAAAAAATTAATGAAACACACGAGGCACCCAAACGTATTAAAATATAATTAATTGCAATAATTACGATTCAAAGAACTTTACAATTTTCAATTTTCGTGGAATTACAAAAAGCGGTGATATATTTCGCAACGTAATGTTGGCTTCCCACTTTTATTTTACCAGCAACTTCACCGTGGGAAGAGAGCGTGTGGTAGTAAAGACGAGTTCGAAAGCAAGCGCAATGGACACAAATATAAAATTTTATTTGATTATATCAATACTAGTTTTCGCCCGCGGCTTCGTGGTATATTGATAAAAAGTATCCTATGTGTAATTCCACATTAGAATCTATCTCTGTAACAAATTTCATTCGGATCCTTTCAGTATTTATTGCATGAAAGAGTTGGAAACATCCATCCATCCATCCTCATAAACTTCCGCATTTATAATAAAACAATAAATATCTCTGGACAACTCACACAGGGTCATCTGAGTCCAAACTAACCATTAACTTCTACTATGGTGGTGGGTTATACTATCAGACAACCGCTAAACAGACATACATATATATTTTTAGATACATAGTTAATTTACACACAGAAAAAACATTCCTGCTCATCACAGAATAGTTTGACCTGGGTGGGAATCGAACCCACGACCTTCGGTGAAACAGTCAGTAACCATTGAACCAACCGGCCTATCCTATAAGTAGGATTAGACCTGCAAATTGCCTGCAACGTCATAATGGTATCAAACAAATATCATAAACCAATATATGTACATTACAAGCCTAATAACAGTGAGAAAATGCCTTAATAAATTATTTTTATACATTCCCATAGGTTATATTAAAAGCCCGTCACTCAAATTTGAATGCTACGCTCAAAAAGTAGCTGTATTTACGCTCATCTGATTTCCAAATCCAAAAACATCAAGAGTTCCTTTCATGAGAATCTGCTTTACTTGCGCAAGATAAATTCATCCTTATTCCTTGCTAAAAGAGTTTAATTTAGACTGAAAGAGGGCTGGTTTATAGTGATATAGAAAGTATCACACGTCGCCCCTAGGAACACGTGCGCTACCTGCCGGATTGCGCAAGATTCGAACCCATAGATAAAATAACCTTTCCTTGCTCCCGAGTTTTGTAATGGCTGCACCATAAAGTATAATTTGAGAATTGTTGATAAATAGCTCTTGAATAGGAATGATTAATTCTACATCTGAAGAAAAATATTAGGGTTGGACCCGGGGAGATTATCAAAATGGTCGTGTGGCCTATACACGGTGCAAATTCGATCTGGAATATTATAACAAACTGTTGCCTAGCTGTGACAAACAGGAGAATCAAACTTTTTATTTATCAGTGGTTAATTCTTTTGTATCATAAATTTTTTAAAAACTTTTACTTGTAAATCATAATATTCGGTTGTTGACAAATCTATAAATTATAAAACAAAATACTTCAGTACGTAGCAAGGTTGTTTACTCCTTCATGAAATTAAAGACTTTGAATTTGTGAATTGTGTTGTGTGGTGTAATTTTATTTGTGGGGCTTGTATGACTATATTTATTAGTAGTTTGTACTTGTTCTTTGATCAATACTTAGTTGAATGAATAATTTTTAAAAATATAATGAGTACATTAGTAAAAAAAAACCTTATTAATGTAAGTTGGTGAAAACCCTACCAAAATTTTTTTATGGTTTGTTTGCATTTATTCCGGATGGAAGTTGCGCCGGGTATAGTAACTCGTATATATTATGTATTTTATATCGTTCATAGCTCTCCAATTTCGAAGGTAAACGATCAAAAAAGTTATGCAACATCAGGTCCGGTCGATGGACGGTTGGGTGATCGCAAGAGGTAAATTTAATGAGCGCTTATGTGCCTCGTAGGGCACATAAAAACGTCGGCCCCGTTTCTTACCGTTAAATATTAATTATTAAGCCACATTGGAGGCCTTCAGGCAGCAGGTCCCGGTTGTTACCGTAAAATAGTAATTATTAAGCCACATCGGAGGCCTTCAGCCAGAATAAAATCTTCCGATAATTGGCTCTTAACCCTTCACCAACCAGCATGAAGTGTGACACGTTTTCAGTAGTAAGCCGTGAATGAATTGAAGCGGTACTTACGTCACCAATATAAATTTATTTTCGGGTCATGCATGTTTTTCTATGTCTCCTGCGGCACAAGGAATTGCAAGAAAATAAGAAAATACATAAGACGTATCAAAATCGGAAAGGGGAGTTAGTGAAGACGTCACAAGGTAATTCTACTTTAATTACGGTACAGTTCATAAAATAAGGTTTTCAACTATCGTGGTTAACATTTAAAAATTAAAACTGATCAACAGAAAGATATCGAAAACCAAATTGAGTTCAAGTCGTTAATATGTGTCCTTTGGTTTTTCCGTAAATATTGAAATGACATTATTTAAAAGTTGATTATACCAACTCTGTAATAACTACATAGTATGCACAAAAAGTTTATACATTGGTCTTTCGGATGGGAGGTCATAGGTTCAAATCCTGCGGCGCGCACCACTCATTTTCAAAATCAGAAGTTGAACAGTTTTGCTATAAATATCCCGTGGGTATAAAAGTGACCTCATGTGACTGATAAAAGCCAGAAAAAGGAGATTTCGGATGACTTTAAAATAAATCTTAAATGACCGAAAAAAGTAGATATCGAATGGACGTTTGTCACTTTTTACTTTGGAACGGATCTGAACGAAATTTGATACTAAGATGGTACCGGAGGCTGAACGATGCCACGCGAGCGAACCCGCATGAGAACACTAGTTTACTTAGACAACTGGATTATCCTAGAATATCAATTTATTTAAAAGTAAGTCCTTCAGGCCTAATCTTGACCATGAACGAGTCTGAAAACTTCATACAAACCTATGAATATTCCTTTAACACAGATTGCGCCATTCGTGACAGGGGAATGTTACAAAATGACCTATATCGTTCATTTATTTTTACGCACTATTCAGAAGTGATGTGAGCATATGTACTGGAGAGTTTTGGGTCAACGATGAATGTCACAATTATAACTTAGTTCCTAATTTACTAATATTATAAAGAGGAAAGATTTTTTTGTTTGTTTGCGTCAAATTCTCCAAAAGTACTGGACTCATTAAAAAAATTTAACGCCAATATGTGCTATGGAATCCTAGAAGTAGTAATAGTAATAGTAACGTTGAATTTTGTTGGTAAACGAATTTGCGAAACAAAAATCGAATGAAAGAGTTTTTTGAGAACGCTGCTTCAACGGTAAGAGATACAGAATTGAGTTGTATAGAAAAGTTGTAAAGCTTAAAAATGCCTACAAAGTCAACGAAACATACATATATCTAACTTTTATATTAACGCATCAATAAACTCATTTGACGTTATTGATTCTTGACAGCTACTTTAAAATAAATTCAAAACAGATATTATGAACTTTGAAAGTCAAACTTCAGTGGAACACATTTTTGTCCTCCGACGTCTAGTTGTACTATTGATCGAAGGTAGAAACATATATTTATAACTTTACTTTCTACCAACAAAGTTGCCCGTGTGCAATGTTAACAAAAACTAGCCTGTGTCATACCAGACCACATTTTAACACTACATTGGTTTATCCCAAAAAAGTGCTTTGTTCCCGTGGGATAATAATTTGAAATATGGCAACTTTGAAACCACTGGATAACTCTTCTTCCGAAGCGAAGCGGGCGATATCTAGTAATAAATATGTGTTGATGATTTATAATAATGTTTATTTACAAACAGTCTTTCACGAAGCACTGCGCTGGCGCAAGTTGTTTCGACACGAACCTCGGCTACTTTCCTTTCCACTTCATTTTCATAACTTCATGCTATCTTGGCCCGATTTAAAAATAAAATAGATTTACGTAATATTGAAGTATTGCAAGAGATACGAGTATTATTCTGTTTTCTTAACATTTCATATTGTTATCTTCATGGCTATTTTATCTGTAACAGCGATGTAAAAATTCCATGGAACTAATGAACTAATTTCGATTTTGGTACACAATTGTAACTTACATATATTTTTTACTTCGCAGGTTACTTGATAGCGTCATATCCAGTAGTTTCTAAACGGACCGGCCGATTTGAGGAACAGCAGGCGCTGTCCCGGCAGATAATGTTCTAGGCCTCCATCGTTTGAAGAGTGGGATGGGAGGCGCGTGCTCAACAGTGGGCAATAATAGGATGAAAATCAACCAGCCTCATCAAGCCGAAGAACGTGGGAAAGAAGAATGAGAAGGATAGTGAAGGGAGAGAGAAGAGCAGAACTGGCCAAACTGACTTTTGATGAAATTTGAGGCCGGTTTTTTATTTTACTAATTATTATAAATACGAAAGTTGCGAATATGGATGGATGGATGCTTATTACTCTTTCAGGCAAAAACTACTGAACAGAAATGAATGAAATTTGGTACAATGATAGATTAAAGCAAGGATTAACACATAGGCCACTTTCTATCTACGTACCGACCACATTCCACGGACGAAAACTAATATAGTTAGCAATAAAATTGTTGACAAGAAAAATACAGGCTACCATTTCCTAACGACCGACCGGTTGGTCTAATGGTTAGTGAACTTGACTGCTATACCGAAGGACGTGGGTTCGATTCCCACCTAGCACAAACTTTTTTGTGTTGAGCAGTTTGTTCTGTGTGTCTGGGTATAAATATCTATATAAGTTTGTATTTAAAAATATATATGTATGTTTATCAGTTGTCTGATCACCGTAGCTAACGCTTAGTTCGGGGTCAGATGGCCGTGTGTGCGTTGTCCAAAGATATTTATAATAATTTTTAAAGCCACAATGTAATACAGTGAAACATAAATAAATAAATAATTTTTTGCCTTAAAAACAACGTAAGAATTATATTGTTTAAAAAAAGGAGCCAGCTCAGCTTTTTGCTGACGCAGGTCAAAGGGCCCACCGCTTTTTGAGCCGTGCCCTCCTCCCTGAGGTCTTAGACGGGAGTAGAGAGCCATACGCTCCCCCATTACCTAACACTTAAACACACACACATACCCACCCTTGGGCAAACGGGTGGGGGTTACATTGTTAACCTACATAATAACTATCTATTACGTAACTCATTCGAATTAATAACAATATTACACATGCTTACGAGACCCTTATCAATACGACCATGAACAGACCAGCCTTCTAACATTTAAATTAATACGTTTAAATAAATTTATGTCATCCTTGACTAAATATTTCATCTCAAATCATCGAGTCGATTTTGTATTCAAAGTTTGTCCTTTCTCTCGGCACGTTTTTAAATATAATAGTCGTGTTTGACCGCGGTTTCACACGGCTTATTGATAAGCGTATATGTTATTTTAGACTATAATCTGTCTCTGTGCCAAATTTAATTTAGATCTGTTCAGCAGTTTTTGCGTGGAAGAGTAACAAACTCCATCCATCCATTCTCACAAGGTTTCACATTTATAATATTTGCAGGATAATACACCAGTCATAGCCCAGTGGTGTGAACATTGGTCTCTCGAAAGGTCCTGGGTTTGAAGACAGCAGCACGCACCACTAATTTACAAAGTTATTTGCGTATTAGAAGAATATTATCACTTGCTACGGTGCAGGAAAACATCGTAAGGAAACCTTCACTCTTGAGATTGCTCCATAAAGTTCTCAAAAGTGTGTGAACTTTACCAATCGGCTCTTGTCCAGCGTGATAAAGTATGGTATACGTCTCTCACGGTGTTAGTAGAGGACCCGAGTACTGTAGTCGAACGGTTAGTCCCGGTCTTTCACCGTGATAATTACCTTCTAAAGTCCACATAAATGTTTAAAATGAGGTGCACGCGCAGGGTTTGTAGTCAGGGCCTCTCGTCAGAGAGGTGCGCGTCGTAGGATGAGGACCCAAGACCGCCCATCAGAGAGGCAACGGTCAAACTGTTAGGCTATCAAAGCTATTTATTCCATACATACATATGTTTTTAATTTTAGGGAAATAAACCATAGTAAAGCCTTATAGAAACCTGTATGCCGGAGAGTTTGCAAAGCTCAAAGGTATGTGAAGTCTGCCAATCCGTACTTGGCCAGCGTAGTGGACTATGGCCTTAACCTTCTCATTCAGAGAAAAGACCTGTGCTCAATTGCTATTGACTGCTGCATCACTGCCCACTGGCAGTGAAGGGTTGAGGTTATGATGAAAGCCTTATAGAATCGGTGGCAATATAGTCCTTAATAGTTATTTAACTATATATCTGTATATTTATATACTCCTGTTTTCACAGTCTCATCCAATATGCCCCTCAATCTACTATGTAGGTCAAATGTAATCAAAACATGAAACACCACACATGCTCCTAAGCCACTAAACAGACTCCTTAGAAGTCTTACAACATCTGTTGAACAAACAGCAGAGGACCTAGAAGATATGCGGTGATTCACACGAACTAATCTTTATAATCAATGTTGGTGCTGTGACCCAAATCCGTGCAACCGGCGTGTACTTTCATTGTGAACGCGCTGGCACACACACAAAACAACACACACGTTTCACACAACGACGTTCACATGCAAGACGTCTATCGCAACACACACGAAAAATTGCACGCTGTACATTGACTATTTATAATGCAATGATATGGAACGTGATCTGATTGAAATCGACATAATAAGTGCAGCGAACGATAGAAAAGTTGAAAGAATACTCAACATGCATAATAACGCACACATAGAACCAATGAACGTTGAACATGGAACACATGCGCGTGTACAAGATATTGTATCTACACTATCTGAGAATGTGTTTGTAACAGAACAGTATTGTATTCTAGTACTAGAGCGAGGAGAGATGTATAATGCATCAGAAAACTGGAACGATACTCCAGGCTGGTTCTAATTGGGAACACGACTATGAAAATTAATTTTGTACATCACGCAAATACATCTAAATATGAGATAGTCACTGACATTTAAAATACAAAGACAGTTGAAATATATAAATTATTAATTAACCTGTTTCTTCACAACGTATTGTTAAATATTTGTATCAGGTAACAAATTACAATCTGACACCTTTGGTCAATACCGAACACGCTGAAGAACTTCTCCTATAGCATTTCAATTTCTTTAAAAGTATGGTGGATCTCTAAGTCTATTCAGTCTCTCAGTCAGTACTCTACACTTTCGAAAATTTTATACACAGGAAATTCCGAATACGAGTATTCTAACACACTAATATATAAACATACACTGCAAGTTAAAGTATTCTAACATACTAATATACAAACATACACTGCAAGTTAAATATAAGCTTGTAAAAAGGAAATAACATTTTTGGATTTTTATCTACATATCTATTTGTGCACAATCCAATACGGCTGATACGTTTTGAATGCTATTACAGACGTATCGTACTAAATTTCGATTAAAATAGAATACTAACGCTTCGCCTAAGTTAATTAAAAGTACTCAATTTGTTATTCCAGACCCTAATGTATCCCTCTGCCAAATTTCATCGAGATTCGTTCAGTAGTTTTTGCGTGAAGGAATAACAAATCTATTCTCATAAAGTTTATTATGTTAATAGGATAATTGTTCGAAATTGATTCACAAATTAAAGATACGAGTCTGAACCGAAGCGAAACGCTGGCAGCTTATAATAGTGAAAGAGACGGCGTGAAATTCTTGCTAAATGACTGTTATAAAATGGTGACAGCACAATACTGGAAACATCAAAAGACGATTAGGTCAATTGAAAAACGAACATAAAACGTAACTCGCGAACCATTTAACGTTCTAACTATCGCAAATGATCTACTTATAAAATAACGTCTTTCAAAATCTTTTACGCAGATTCTGCAATCACTAAAAATTATTCAAATTATTTTGTTATAAACCAGACCATCAAAGTAACCGCATTTTTAATTATCTGATAAAATGTCGCTAAAATGGTAATCAGATATAAATATTTAAATTATTTTTACTTTTTATATCGGCAAGAACGCTATAACACTAAATAATAAAAAAATCAGTCATACCTCTCGCACTAGGATTATTGGGGTAACAAAAATAGCCCATAGACCTAGAACAAATATTTATCTGCCATAATGTCTGCCGAGGTCAGTAATCGAACTCTGCATTATCATACTAACTAAACCAATAACCAATCGAACAGCTAATAAGTATTCGTTATACATATATATAATTTATTTAATAATCCCTATAAATTTAATTCATTGATGTCACATCACTATGATATTCCAAATGTAAATATATACAAGATTCGATTCAAAGAACGATACCGGAACAATGGATTAAAGATGATTGCTTCCAGCTATCACTCAAATCAGTGTCATGTATAAATATCTTCACAACGTTGCATAATATGCGCTGGCGCTCCCTGACGTAACCGAAACAAGCTCAGCGAAAGTTGCTGTAGCAATTTCACTCTCCTTATCTTTCTCTTTGACATCCATCCCTTTCCAACATACAACTTTCATAATATCCTTTCTCGCTTCATTCTTATCATACTCCGTTCCTTTCTTTTGCAAGATGATTCATATATCGCTCTCTTTCGCTAGCTTCTTCATGGTCCATTTTTTGCGCACGCGCTGGAGGCGTTGCCGCTGTAATCGATTGTTTCTCGCTTGTTTGTGGATTGTTTGTAAATGAACCTTAAGGGAAATATTAATATTGTTTTTATTGTTGTACCCTAATCATTAAAAGTATCAGCTCGATAATTGCTTCACTTCACTGTTTATTCACAGTAATAATTATCGACTTATTTGTAACATTTTATAGTGACATGCAAATTAATAAGTATGTCGATGAATTATTAAGTAATATTTATTTTGTATCTATGGTTCAAGTATTTTTTAGCTTGTTGACATCTATGAATGTGTTAAGTGTAATGTGTCAAGATTTATTCGTTTTTCTATCGAAGATTTGGAAATCTCCGCGACAGTATTAATATTTGTCAGTTTGACTCATAATTACTTACAATAAGTATTGAGTATCGTTGTTTATTTTATTTTATGTATCTGCTTATTTTTTTACTTACAATAAGTGAGTGATAATATTTGGTGACATACTTACCTATACTAGGTGCAAATTCCATCTGGAATGTTTAATAACAAATTGTTGGCTAGCAACCTGTGACAAACAGGAAAATATTTTGTTTTGTTGTATTATCAATTGTTAACTCTTTTGTACCATTACATTTTTAAAAACTTTTACTAGTAAATTATGCTATTTTCTTAGTGACAAATGCATAAAGTGTATTAAAACGAAACTCTAGAAATTATTCAAGTATAAAATGAAATACTTCAACAGGTTGAAAGGTACTACGAGTACTTCAAGGAATTAAGGATGTCAGAGTATGAATTTGTGAATGATGTTGTGTGTTGTAATTTTTTTGTGTGACTGGTATGACTATATTTATTTGTAGTTTGTACTTGTTCTTTGATCATTACTTAGTTTAAAAACTAATTAAAAAAATATAATAAGTAGTATAGTGGAAAAAAACTCATTATATAAGTTGGTGAAAACCCTACAAAAGATTTTTTAAGGTTTGTGTGCATTTATTCCGGATCGAAGTTGCACCGAGTATACTCGTAGCTCCGATTTTTTTTTTTATCTTATATCCATTATCTGGAACTGTACTGCTGCCGCTCCATTTTACCAGACTCAAAATTTGTCAAAAATTAAACTTCGAGCTAAAAAATACAAAAAATATTAAAGCTACATTTTGCTGCGTATTTTTTTTAACTGCTTTTCTTTAAAGTTAAGTTTAGCTTACATTTTTACAAGCTTTTATTTAACTTGCAGTGTATGTTTATTAGTATGTTAGTATATTTGTTTGTTTCGCGTCCAATATTGCGAGCTTAGTGTCACTTCCTCTTATACTACGGAGCTGAAATTTTGCATAAGCCTTCCATCCTGATGACAGTACATTTTTATGACAAACATGATCTGATACTGCATTCAGGATTGGCTCCAGACAAGAGAACTCCTCAACGGTTGAAAATACAGTTATGAAATTTTGTTTCTTTGAATGAATCTATAATTAAAGCTTGTGTTTTTAAATATTTTTAATATACCTTTTATTCTTTGCTATCAAAATAAGATACATTTTCATTGATCAAAACTTACACTTCGAAGCATGATGAGTATACTCTAGACTTCCTCAGTTATGAGGCGAAAGATGTACTCATTAGTGGGTATGAATAGGGGCAACGTAGGCCCTGTCGAGTCTGTCTGTATATATGTGTTTTGGGTGCATGTGTGTGTGCGTTCACGTTTGTTTTTAGCGTATGGGTGTGAGTGCGGGAGTACGTGTTCATGTATATCCCTACTAAAAATATAAATGCCATTTTTCGTGAGATGAATGTATGTTTGTTACTCTTTCACACAAAGGTAACTGAACGGACCGGATTGAAATTTGGGTCAGATATGGATTATAGTTTGAAATAAAACATAGGCTAGTTGTTATCAACATACCTTTCACGTGAGCGAAGCTACGGGCGGAAACTAGTGTGGGATTTAATCTGTTAAAAGCGTATTACCGCTCTTTCGAGCCAACAACGCTTCCATACACTCGACAACAATACATCCAGTTTTATAACCATAAAAATATATTCTACGAAAACAACGTAATATAAAATGGGATTATTATAAAAATGATTCTAAGAAACATTACGACAATAGAATAATAGATACAGCTGTCTCGCGTGATTGCTCGAGGGACCAAAGTTACAGAAAAAGTCAACGGATACAAAGAATATACGAAGAGGAACAAAAGAAACTTCCCCATTAAATGTTGGTAGGAATTGCCTTTCTAAATAATTATATTTGTTGAATAAGACGAGTATCTACTGTTATGTTAACAAGTAATTGTTGTCGCGTAAATGCAACTGTTAACGAATCTCGACGCAAGCTGTCAGTGCTACGTGGCTCTGTGGGAAATGGTCGGACTAGGCAGAGGTCCGTGGTTCGATCACCAAGTTTTATGTTGGGTTTTCAAATTTAAAGATAAATTTTCTAGATTAGTCCGGACGAAATACAAATGATAGAAAATGTTTGAGCGAAATAAAAGAAATTTAAAAATAGTGTTTTATAGTTTTTTGGGCACAATGGTAATGCAAATACAGGGCAGACGTGTGAGATAGAAATTTAATTAAAAATATAATTTTTAGATAATTATGCCAGTTTGGTGGCCAATAAACCCCTCACATTGTGAGTTCCAAGCCCAGTAGTGGAAGGGGGGTAGTTATGGGTTGCTGTTGTATGATGTTGTAAGATGAATATTGTATTGTGTGCAATGTTATTAAAGCCTATGTCACTCTCCAGACCATCGACTATCTCCACAAAGACCACGTCAATCCGTCGCTCCGTTACGGTGAAAGACGGACAAACACACAATGTCATAATGTGTCGATTTGACGTACGATATCTGTTTTAAATAGTGAAAATAAATCACTTATATCAACCGGGAACAAGTATTTATGTATCATTTAATCACAATATCACAATAAATCTGCCCCTACAGGTGACTACACATCTAATGTATTTTATTCAAACGTAACTATCTAAGGAATGATTAATTAACACTGTCTCTGTACTCAACGACTCTGGGTGCGACAATTGAAGCTTAATTTAAACACTATAATTCACTAGTGCCATCTATATACATACACAAAAGTTAGTAATTAATAAGTAATTAATAGCTTTACCTCTTTATTAAAGTACCCTACGAAACGGTGGTAGATACAAAATATTTGACGTTTTAAAGTGTATTAAGAAATACATAAATTTAATTTATAGGAGTAGGATTTAGTCAGTAGTGTAGTCAAGACAGTCGCCTGACTACTATTAGCATTATTAGCAAGATAAAATTCCTTGCGTCACAATCCAAGATGGCCGTCCCACTGGAGCCGTTTGACGTCACAGTATCGAACGGAAGCTTATTTAAATATCGAAAACTATTCTTGCATGTTGTTTTTTTTTTAATTTTCCTTAATGGGTAGAATACTTTTAATATTATGCTTGCCTTTTGTACTTTTGGTATAATATGGTTTTCATTAAAAAAAAAAAGTAAAAAGATACGGTTGAAGTAAGGATCATATAAAAACGACACAGCATTTTATTGTTTCGCAAAATTACACGAAATCGCACTTGATACAATATTAGCCTCTTTGATTTCTTCTTTGCACCTTCAGAAAATAATGCCAACAATGAATTTTGAATAAAATTAATTCTATGAAATATAATGCCAATAATAATATTCAATAAAATTGGCATTATTTTCAAAAGATGTGCCGAGTAGTTTCTTTCGCTGTTTCTCCTCCTCTTTATTTATGGCACCTTTCCGAAACGTTGGTAGATTCCAAATAAATATATGTTCATAAGTGAATTGAAAATACGTACATGAAATAAATGATATTGACTCTGATTAATGCAGTTTTGTTAAACTTGTCCTAAAATATATCCTATATATATATATTTATATATGTATGTATATATCTCTATCTTCCAATTTTAATTATATATAGACCAGAATTTTAAAAAGGACATAGGCTCCATATTATCGCGAAAAATGCTTTAATGAGTTGAAAAAGGGGATAAAAATTTGTATGGAAATAAAACATACATTAAACTTAAAAATACATACTTCTAGAAATCGCCCTCGCTTGTCTTCGGAAGAAGATTGGATGAACATTATCCAATAATTCTTCTGGTCATATAAGCTACAAACATGCACAATTGTGTCTAAAGCGGTCCAGTGGTTTCAGAGTTGCTATACTAATTTTGACCTATTATCCTACGGGAAAAAAAGCAGTTTCCTGGGATAAATCCTATCCTATAACCATTCTTGGGTTTTAAACTTCGATTATACCAAGTTTCATCTAAAGTTTTTTCGTGAAGCTCCAACAGACAGACAGTCAATAAATCGAAACAATTATTTTGGTCTCTATATCGATAACAAAGCCTGCATCAAAATTTTCAACACTTAATGTACATAATTGACCCCGTTACAGTGTTATTACTAGTATAGATATTTATATACCTAGAAATTATTAAAATTCGATCAGTGCGCCCGTTTCACTCTGACGAGTGGCAAAAAAGCTAGTAACTTTATATAGAAAAATAAAGAAAATATGTACTGTAAATATGTACGAAGTTCGATTGAAAAAGTTAAGGAACAGAGGGCGAAGTCGGAAGTAGGATGGGTGACCGCTCGTGGTAAAAAATTTATGAACAATTCCGTCTCGGAGTACATGTAAAGCCGATTCCTGGTTGTAGTCTTTAGATAGCAATAGTTTAGCCGTGCTGGAGGCCTCAGGTGGCAGTACTACCGATACTTGGGTTGGCCACTAACTCCACCATCAATCCGCATTGGAAAAGCATGGTGGAGTATGCTGTATACTCCTCAGTATGAGGAGAGAACCGTGTTCAGAAATAGGCCAATATTGAAGCCATTTGGAAGCAATAAATCCTACTGTAATAGACATAAAGTCGCGATTCCCTTACTAACTTCATTTACGAAGTGCAAATGTAACGTCCATTGCATAATGTAACTAAATACCAGTGTGAATATGATCTAGTTCCAGGATGGGGATGAAATTGACCACAAATTCATTCCATGTTGTGGTCTCAACCGCAAACTCCGCAAATACACTACGGTTTGACTCTATTACGTACATAACCAAACAATGTAGGTATTATAATATGACCACGTATACTAATGGTAGGTAATGACAATTCTGGGTTTGATTTCCAGGAACAATTTACTTGTATTTATATGAAAATCAATGTTTGTTTCTTTGTGATTTTATCCTTTAGCCACTCTGAAATAGTAGAAGATAGAGCACCGATGTCTTTAGGAACCTCGTTCAGAATTATCTGGAAAAGGTTTTGGTACCAAAATTATATCGATCGAACATATTATGGTTGATGAGTTGTTGCGTAGCAACGCCTGCCGCTATGTCTAGTTAAAGATTTAATATTTATATTCGTGTCATGAGTTTTATTGTTAATTAAAATATAGAAATTCTGATTTAAAAGTGTAAAAAAAATAAAAATTAAACTTATTTATCTGTAACATATTTAACTACGGAACTGTAACGTGAGTAAGAGTGGAAGTTAAAAAAATATATGCGTCTCTTTCTCTGTATTTTTTGTATATTATTTCTGCTTGAAAAATACTGACAAAAAGATTGCTATTTTACCATAAAC
>DWJZ01004122.1:0-15837 GCA_018249125.1 Asbolis capucinus | reverse complement strand
CTCACGATGTTTTCCTTCACCGTTATAGCGAGTGACATTTAAATGCTTAAAACGCACATAACTCTGAAAAGTCAGAACTGTGCGCCCTGGGATCCGAACCCAGACCCTCTGAATAGGAGGCCGAATTCCTAGTCACTAGGCTATCACCGCTTACCTACTACCTGCTAATTTGGATCATTAGGGTGATAATCTGTACTGCTGTATTATCTATACCACCATTTTGCTTGTAATAAGTATCAAACGGAACATCGTATTTTGAACTCAGCCTTACACCCTAAATATCTGATTTGACCAAAGATGATACTGACTGATGATACAGAATTGCAATGAGTAAAGGTTATTTCTTACCGTCAGTTGGTTCATGTAGTAGCCTCATTCAATCAAAACCTCCGGTCGCCAATGTACTTATGATTATGCTAAGTTATGTCTAATGACTGCTTGGGAAATTATATGGGCTACAAATGCGCATTTGGGCTACAAAAGGCACATTGGGGCTACAAAAGGCACATTGGGGCTACAAAAGGCACACTGGGGCTACAAAAGGCGCCGTGGGACTACAAAAGGCACATAAGAGCTGCAAATGGAATCCACGGCAGGGCACCCGGATTTTTTATAACATGACAAACCAATCATACACAATACGAAATTGTTGAAGAGATGCGTTGTCCAAAGATAATATATTTTCTTAATAAAAAAAAAAAATTCAATATGGTGTTAGAATTCGAAGGTATAATAAGCCTTCTCATTAACATTCTTTTCAAAAACCGAAGATTTTATCAGAAAATATCTTCAAAACAAAATTAGGTGATACCTTCAGATCTCGATAATGATCTTCCGTTAAATACTGGCAGTGTTAGCGGAACATTCATCAGCGATTCCGGTCTGGTGCTTGTTAGCCTTTAGCGAACTAGAGCGCAACTGGAAGCCTCTGCTTTGTTTTTATAAGCCTTTCAATAGAACTGCTATTTACCTTATTTTCGAATTCGGATCAAACATTGGTTTTCTGTCTGTTATCTGGTTTCTGTAGATAAGTAAGTTGTGACTATTGTATTAAAATATTTTCAGTGTCATAAATAGATATCTCAGTAGTACTCACACCAAGTTATCTGATACTAAACTTTGTATTTTTGTTTGTCTATGATTAGATAATTGCATAAATAACGCATGCATAAATATTTATAACTCCATACTTAAAAAGATACTTTTGCCCCACCAAGACACAAGAAAGGCAGACAAACCTGGCTACCAAGAATAGTTTGTTCTGGGTGAAGATCGAATCCACGTCCGGCCTAGCAGTTATGTTGACTTACCACTAGACCAATGGGCCTTAATAATTGGCCAACTTCTGGGCTTGGGTCACCTTTCACAAAAAGAGGACTAGGCCATAGTCTACGATGTTGTCCAAGTATGGATTGGTGGACTTCACACGCCTTCGAAAAGCTTATGAGGAACTCTCAGCAGCACAGGTTCCTAACGACGGTTTTCAGTAACAAAATAATGGATAAACAACTTGTAATACGTAATTAACTTTGAAAATTAAAGTTGCGCGTAGAATATGAAACCAGCACCTCCTATTCGAGACACCTTGATTTCATTGCTGTTAATATTCCAAATTAAAATTTTTGTAATCATTTATTACCTGTAAAATCCAAACATGCAACAAAAAGCAAATACTCTGCTTCAATTGAATCCTTGAAACCAAGAAGCAGGTAGCAGGCGTTGATTAAAAGCACTTATAATCCTTCACCGATTTTTTCCGTAAACGAACGACTTCCCTCGTAAATTCACCTCCATTTTGTTTTCGTTTACGTCTTTACGTTCAAGGCCGCACTCCATTCGGTTAAACAACATCACTTTGAAGATTATTTTTCCATTATGAAGGTGTCAAGTTGGTAATATATCTACTTTATGTCACAAACAGTAACTACCCTCGTTTCACTTCGGTAAAGCCTAATATGGCATTATTTAAATAGATATATGTATTTATTTGTGACCTGATTTCAGCATAACATTCCAGAACCCCAGAAGAGCCTGTAACCTAGTTGAGATGCTGCCTGCGAAGGGAATGATCCAGGGTTCAATTTCCAGCTAAAGCTGGCATGTAACATTCATAATTATTTTGGATTCTTTGCCCTGCCTACTAAAAAACCTTGACTTACAATTTGCTAAAAATATCTTCTTTGTACAGCTCAAATCCAGAAAGCGATCGTTAACAGATAGGTCAGATAGTATTGATTGAGCCCTTTCTAAACTCACGCCATGGGTAGAAAATAATAAAAAGGGTAAAAGATAAGCTGAATGAAACGTCACAAGATCTATTAAACCGGGCCCACACCATGGCTCCAAATAACTTTGACGAATAGTATTGGATTGGGATCACGTCGAGCTGGCTCTTAGGATGGATTATTTTGAAAAAACCGGCCAATGTGTGTCGGGTTTATGCTATTTAGGTTCCGTGTTTACCTCAGTTAGGTACTCAGCAAAGTATTTTGCTTTTTTTATTCAATAAATTAATGCTTGATCACAATTCCACCTGATGGTAAGCAGCAAGGTGGTCCTGGTGGTAAAGTGCTTCCAATACTATAACGTAATTTACAAATTTTCAAAAATTATTTAACTTGACACTTCATATTATCGTCGTTACCCATAACAATGTCACTACTTTGAACGAGATTCCTCTCATAATGTAAATTCAAAATGGGTACAGGTCGAAGCCCACCACGCTGGCCAAGAGCTGATCGATACACTTCACCTTTGAGAACTTTATAGGGAACTCTTAGGAGTGCAGGTTTCCTCACGTTTTCCTTAACCGAAGCAAGTAATAATTAACTTGTAATATAAGATAAGACACCGGTTCGCTGCCTTCGTATGGAGTGACGACCGACATAAGCCCACTCGACCTATGACGGCCTGCAAGGCAGCACATCACTCGCTATTCTTATACATATGCGAGTATAGTTCTATAAAGTCAGTCCACTCGTTTAATTAGTATCCTAGATAATATAGGACAAGACACCGACGTTTTATTACCTAATTAACTGAAATCCCTTAGAAACAGAAACGTTTTTTGTTTGTACACTTTTGTATGGAGTTTATATCAAAATTTAACAAAATAATGATTGTGAACGTAGTATTAACGATTTTGTTATCAAAAGTCCAAAATTACTTAATTATACATCCAATTATAATTCCTATAATAATCCTTTACAGTTGCTACAATTATATAATCACGAAAGCCATTCCGATCTAACTTCAGAATTGTTGACATAAAGCCCGAATAATGAAAATTGTTATAACAAAGCAAACGATTCGTTAAAATATTAGGTGGTTAAGTTATTTTCGATTGTTACCGATAGCGTCATTCACTCGATTCTGAATTTAATACAATTGTGATATGGTTCAATTTGGATTCGTATTACCTAGTTAGTTAACGAAGGTATTTTTTGTTACGTTCTAGATAAATAGCATGGAAGCACGAATGTTATTTTATGCTTTGACTTGGTTAGGGAAATTGCAAGAGTTCTGCCTTATTGTGATGCAAAAACATTAAGAAAGTTTCCCACACTGTGGGAAGTAAGGTTCTATATCGTTTCATATTAAGGTTTCTGTAGGTGAAAACTAACTTTGTCTTATATGAACGAAGTTTCCTTTAGTTCATTATCATGTACAAGGAAAGCGTTTACGGAGGGTGCGTAAATATAATTTCACAAATTATGCCTGATCGTACACGTTTTGATGTTATTTTAGTGCCAAATTACTACCTTGGGGAAGGAATTTAATCTTTTAATTTCCATACGTAACATCGTATGTGATTTCGATCCTAATTCTTGAATCTTTACTTGAAGTACATTTGTATTTCTTTAAAACATCATCAGTAACCAGTTAACGTATTATTCTTATCTATCCCCTTTAAAAATGTAGTTCTTATCTTCATAATATAATATTTAAATTCTTATTTGTTTCTTTATCTTAGTCGTGCACCTGCCTTATCCTATTAACTCTGTTCTCATTTACTCCTTGTCTGTGATTTCAAAGAAATCGCTACTTATTGACAAGATCGCTTATTGAATATTCGTGATGTACGATGAAAACAAACGTATTAATAGATAAATAGTTTTACAACTATATTTCCTCGGTCCTTATCATCATTATCTTTTATATCTTGATCTATTAGTCACTCTTCTACCTATTCTCCTTCGGTCAACCATCGAAGCACTATATTGGTATGGTTGTTAGTATTGATATCCGATTGTTTTCATTTCATACATCTCCCCTACTTTCTTCATCATCTCCGCAATGGAAGAAATTTCAAGAAATAATTATATTATTTCATCAATGGATGTCAATGAAAGTTTCTTCTACTTCCTACTTCCCCTATACCTTAAATTACCCCCGTTTGCGTCTTCAGTCATATAAAAACTGGTTTCGTCTATAAAAGACCATATACAAATCTGCAATAAGGTTTAATTTATAAAAAGCACTTATAATTCATGAATTCATGAAGAGGGAATCTGTAAAACCCCAAATATTACATCGTCACGAAAAAATGGATAACAAGAGTTACCAAAGTTTAATTAAATAGCCAAAATCGGCACAAAACTGACCCAAATTCACTAGATCGGGGTAAAATAGTTATACCAGGCTTTTAATACAAGGAGCTGAAGCAGCAATGAGCGAGGCTATTGTTCCAACTATCACTGAGAATTGAATGTCGGTGGGACCATTTCACGGATTTTCCGATTTGCCAGACTTACTTAATCGTTCGAGGAGGTTCGTCTTCACTCGCTCAAACCAACCCACAAATTTTCAATAGACGGACTCTGGTTTCACTTTAGTCTTTTAATAAACTCGTGGAAGTTCAGTTATATTAGCAATATTTCCATCGAATAAGCACGTAATAATGAAATTCTAATACACGTAAATTACGATAGTGATAATTTTAATAGTTCCGTACCAAAGGATGAAATGAATCAAAGGATGAAATGAATCAAAGGATGAAATGAAACAAAGGATGAAATGAAACAAAGGATAAAATGAAACAAAGGATGAAATGAAACAAAGGATGAAATGAAACAAAGGATGAAAACAAACAAATTTATTTATCTGTCCGTTTGTTAAAAAATTATATTGACCTCACTGATCATGCAAATAATTTATGTAAAAGTTGGAGTAAATTTTTTGACTTCCAAATCTTGAAATTCTACAAAATGTCTCAAGTTAGAATTGCGTCAGTAATACTTAAGTGGCCATTAAGCAATTTGGGACGGGCCAATGACTTAAACGAAGTAGCGAGAGACAGAATTCAGTAACGTTAGCCTAATAAAGAAAATTGATTTATTATCGTCAACCCATTACAAGCCATCGCCTGGCTCAGATCAAACGGCGGAAAATCAAAGCTTCACTGAATTTCTTTTGATTAACTTGGGGATTATTTAAACGTATTTTATACTAGATCAATTATTTTGCTATTCGTCCTTGATATTTTTCCTTTTTTTTAGATTTAACCGGGAAAATGAGCCGAGTAGGCTGATGGTAAGTGATTACGGCTGGTTATAAAAGTTAGTAGGCAATGAACAAGAAGTAAAAGACCTCTTTAACTAGAAGGAACTCGTGATTTTAACAAAAAAAACATTTATAGCTTTGATATTTCCTTAAAGGACGTACTTTTATGATCAATTTTAATGTAAATCTTAAAAAAACACTTCACAACACGTTCGCTGCTCAAGGCGCTTAAAGGATACCAAATTTATGGCTGAACTCTAAAAATACAATTTTTGATTTCAAATCACGTTGTCATAAAATTACTTAAATTAGTATTTTTTATCCGTACAATAATAATAAATATAAAGGGACAGTACAAGACAAGTTTCGCGTTATTTTCGTATCTAATCTAACGTAATATAACAAGAAACACGATTAAATAATTTTGAAACGTCGTAAATGAAATATTCATTTTGCTTAACATTTCATTGTGTTGATATAAAACGAAATTTTGTATATATTTATTTCCTTGTAACTTATCATTGTAACTTAATATAAACACAACATGGACGTGTTATTGTGAGTACTCGTGTGTAATTTTAAATTAACACGTAATTTTTTTACAATACTGATGTATAATCTGCTTGTCACTTTTTTCGGTAAACTAAGGGCCAATTTTGACGAACTGAATACATGTAGAAGATTGTGAAAATGTTTGCATATTTGGAGGTGAGAAGTTTGTATTTCCTTCAAGCGCTAACCAATTAACAGATCACGATGAAATAGATTAGACCACATCCAGGAAATGCATAGGATAGATTTTATTCCGACTGTAGGTTGTCCTGGAATGATGTGCAAGTTTATATGTTTGGACGTTTGTGTTTCCTCCACGCCCTAACTATTGAACGGATTATAATGAAGCTTGCCACAAAGATAAATTTTAGTCTAGAACGCAATGGGGAAGTTTTAAATAATATAAATTAATGTATAAAATTATTCTAGACAGACGTTATTCCAGACTACAATCTATGTGTCTCTGTGTCAAATTTCATTCGAATCCGTTCAGTTGTTCTTGTGAGAAAGTGGAACAAATACTCATTCATCAAATTATCCTCACTATCGCATTTACAATATTATAAGGATTCCCAACCCAGATCAAAGGTTGTCCGAACCACGTCAAAAAGTTGAACTTTACAAACTGTAAAACTGGTGAATCTCGCCGACCGTTGCTGGCGCGGCGAAATGACAGGTTAGTGGGTAGTTTTAATTAAACTTTTAGCGTTAACTTTTGTAGTAAATTACATACTAAAGTTTTTAATCTGTGCTGGGGTAATCTATAAAATTCTGTTAATTATTTATTGAGAATAATTTTTAATTTTATTCGTTGGAACAAACTAGGATTTAATGTGTAAAATACGAATGCCTTGTTGTAATAAATATGCAATGTACAAAAACTTGCTTTATAATTCACAATTAACGTTTTATATATTAAGGTATTTATTAAGATAAAATATCACGTAGCAATAACTTCACAAATACATATATAGTCATGTCCTTTTAAAAAAGCCCCGTCTAAGGGTTCTTACTTCGGTCTATCCAAAGGTTATCCATCCTAATATTTTAAATGTGACAGTACTTCTGTCTGTCTATTACTTTCACGGCTAAACTAGTAAATCAATTTTAATGAGATTAAGCTCCCTGATAGACTGTACAAGTTTGACAAATAACACAAACACTTTTTGTCGCCAAAAATGGGGTTGAAGTAGGGTGATAAAAGTTTGTATGAAGTTATTCACTGTGGAAGATAAGAATAAAATAAAAAAAAGTTGTAGCGTTTTTGAAATTTCGAACAGTCACGACGAAAATTGTTCCACGTGGACGTAGTCGCGGAAAAAGGTAGTAGACTATATATATGATACGATATGATTGACATAGATACAAATATTTCTAAATTCCACAGAATAGATTTGATGACCAATTTACCGCTGGAAAGATTAAACATATCCCGACGTTATTACCTCCTACCGACACTTTTATCATTTGTGCTCGACTGTACATACATTATGAAAGATTAAATTTGGAATACTGTATTACAGGTATATTCAAATAGATTTAAGTATATGTATGGAGGTTCGTCTCTGTGCAAGATAAAACTATAAAACTTTGTATAAGTTTATGCATTAAAAAATATGTTGTAGTGTTTTTGAAATTCCGAACAGTCAGGATAAACACTGTTCCACGCGAAGGTAGTCTCGGAAAAATAATTATAACACTATTTACAAAGTAATTTATACTAACGCATTTATTTGTAAATCCCACAAAGTAGATTTGACGATCAATTTTCCGCTGCAAGGATTAAAAATATCCCCACGTTAATACCTCCATACAATCGACGCTTTTATCATTTGTGCGCGACTGTACATCGTGAGGGATTAAAGTCGGAACACCCTGTATTACAGGTGTATTAAAAAAGTTTTAAATGTAAACAAAAGTTTTAATACATCAGTTTAATATTGAGAAACTGTGTCGAGATACAGAACAAACTTTTATCTAGGCCAGTGTTGTAGACATACGTCGATAAGATACTGTAGGGTTTTATGGATAAAAATAAAAAATATTTTTTTATTTTCCCAAGTACCTTAATTTTTTTTCTGTGTCAGGTACTCACGATTATAGTTATGTATTTCCGTGACCATGATTCATGCTACTGGACTGAAATAACTTTATAAATTACAATAATCGTGAGTAATTATTACAGTAAGAGTAAACAGTTTGAACTGTAAATGAGAAATAAAGGTTTGATACTCGTTTATTATTTAAAATTGACTGAAATTAAAAATAGCTTCATAATGAAGAAGAACTAGAATAGTATGCTCCATACGAGTCTTATGCCCGTATTCATAAACAATACTTATCTCAACAGAGCTTGCGGGAACGCTTATGTCATTCTGTCGAGGTATTTTACGAAACGCATCACGATACGTAGTATACAAGGAGACATTGCCCTTTCTGTCTTTAATATTTCGCATACTATTAAATACAGAAAGGGCAATATCTCTTTCAGAGTTGTTATACTCTTTAACTTTAACCTAATAATACAACTGAACACGGCACACTTTTAAAAATTAATCTCCTCATTACTGAGGAGGGCTAAAGCCTAGATATAATGATGTTTGCCACACAGAACTGTACCAATTACAAAGCTGTTAGAGTTCTAATGAATTCATCCTATTAATATTATAATGTAAAAGTTTCTGAGTATGGATGGATGTTTCTTACTCCGTTACGTAAAAAGTACAGAACGGATCTAAATGAAATTGGGTACGAAGATTATAGTATAAACCAATAAATAGACTACTTTTTATTATACCAGACGAGCGAAGCCACGGGCAGAGCCTAATTGGTATATATAATATAATGCTGGAGTGTTTAATAGTTTAATTTAATTGTGGATTGATGATCACAGACAGAATAGGGGCGCTTTTTGCTTAGTGTCGAGTGACGGATTAGGTAGGTATTGTACTTGAATACGGGTGTCAGCTTCCTGAATTAATTTTATATCAGCTTTCTATTTCCGACTCTATTCCGAGCTTTTCCCTGTAATAAAGCTTAGTTTCCCAACTGATTTCTGCCCGTGTCCATACCCGGCTCAAGTCTTGATAAAACGTAGCCTATTTGTTATCCCAGACTATCATCATCGCAACCCATGTTAGCCCATTATTGAGCAAGGGTCTCTTCTCTAAATGAGAAAGTTAAGGCCATAGTCAACCACGTTGGCCTAGTGCGGATTGGCAGACTTCACACACCTTTGAGTTTTGCAAGGTCCCCGGGATGCAGGTTTTCTCGCAATGTTTTCTTTCACCGTTATAGTGTGACATTTAAATGCTTAAAACGCACATAACTTCGAGAATTGCGCGCCCTGGAAGTCGAACCCGGACCCCCCGAGTAGAAGGCCGAATTCTTAATCACAAGGCTATCACCGCTATAAATACCAACCGCTATAAAAAAAGACTATAACAGGTTATCTTCTGCAATTTTCTGGACTGTTCTGAAGAGCACAGTAGTGTTCTACTGTAATGTAAATGGATGAGACTTACAGCAGCCAATAAGAAATCAAAGTTGCAGACAGTCAAATCCTTGAGCTTGGAGAAGTCCCCAGCGAGCAACAAATGGAGCCACGACTCCTCCACATGGCGCTGAGTAAATGCTGCAGCAGTTCTACTGGCCGAGTGGAACGGCGTTGAATCGAGTAAGGCGTCGTCATCATCCACACAACCTAGGAATTAAATTAATATGAATAATAATTTACCTATTATGTGTAACGTGTGACAATAATAGTAAATATAAATAAATATCTTTGGACAACTCACACACGGCCATCTGATCCCAAACTAAGCGTTGTACTATGGTGATCAGACTACTGAGAAACATACCTATATGCTTTTAAATACATACATACTTATACATATTTACACAAAGACATTTAACGAACATTCCTGCTCATCACAGAAAAGTTTGACTTGGGTGGGAATAGAACCCACGACCTTCGGTGTAGCAGTCAGATTCGCTAACCACTAGACCAACTGGCCTGTCACATATGACACTATGATGCTACGAGGTCAAATAATTTATACTGGAATATATGCAGATAGCCAATACATCGACAAGTCACTGCATAACGAAGAAATTGCAATGAAGATTTGGTGAGGTATACACTATAGGGCAGTGAGGTTAGGATAATGTGACTACATATGAAGAACTACGTTATAAACAAACGAGTAACTAAAAATTTCAAAACAAAGAAATAGGGAGATAGTGATACCAAAATATAATTTTAAATCAAACTGAATACTTAGACACAATACATAAAATACTTTATTGCTTTCAATTAAGGTTCATTACAATATAAGTGGCCAGAGCCTCCTTTTGAGCAAAATATACCTGTGTTAGAAAGCTCTGCTCTTCCGCTCTTCTACTCTTTCAAAATACTTTTTTTTCCTTAAATAAGCTAGTGCTTGACTACGATCCCACCTGATGGTAAGTGGCGATGAAGTCCTTCATAAAGCACATTAACTTAGAAGAAGTCTTTTCACTCTTGACTTGAAGTCATTTACATTGTAATCGAACGGGGCACTGACGAGGCAACTTATTCCAGTCCTTCGCGGTACGGGTGATAAAAGGCAAAACGCGTCTTTCGTACTTGCGGGACGTTTACGACGAAGGGATGGATACACGCCGTGCGTCGGCTCGTTCGATGGTGGAATGGGAATGGAGAATTATCTTAATAGGTAGAAGAAATTTGTTCTTTTGAATTGGTAATTATGACATGGTTTGTACTGAGTAGCAATTGTCATAAGCTTTGGTTTAAGATCTGACCTGGTTCCTGAGCTTCAGAAGTATCAGTATCATCAGTCTCATTCAGGAAATGTGAAAAGTGTAGCGCAGCGAGGTCAGAATGCGCGTCTCTCAGCGCACTCTGTACGCGGATGTATCGTCGTCGTGCGCGTGCGCTTGCTGCCGCTGCCCGCCACCGCCATGTACTCCGACCAGATACCACGTTCTCCGAAATAAGATTTTCTAGAAAATTAACACAGATATAAGTAACATCAAACATGAGTTTACCCAAAATGTTGTTAGCAGAAACTGTGGGGATTTGTTTTGCCATCAGAAGGAAGTACGGTTCAAATTCATTCCTTCCTTTTAAAATTTTTGTTTTCGATTTATATATTATAATTATAGACAAGATATATCTAATTAGATATATCTTATTAGATATATCTTGTCTCTACCATATTTTGACTGTTTAAATTTAATTCTGACGAAGTAAATATCTGGTTTCCTGCTTTCTTAAAAGGTCGAAATCAAAAGTTTGTCCTAATTAAGTCACTGACAATGAATTATTAAACATTAACATTAAACTTTCTGCAAAGCAAAATATTATATTAGATCTCTCATTCAAAATATTAATATAAAGCACAAACTGTAAATGCATAGTTAAGTATGATACAGTAGCAATAAAATTGATGATATTGGAAAATATAAGGACACTACAAAACGTACTGAAAGTAAAGGTGATCCCAGTTATCCCTTATCCCGGGTCAAACAGTTTATGCGGTCATAAAATTTTACCGCTCCCCCTTCCTAAAATATTGGACACAGCATGTTGTTGCCGAAACGTCCGAATATACATACATTGAATTTGTCCATATTTCATCCGAACGAAACTTTACATATCACAATGTACATTACAGATAAATTTCATACGATCCGAAAATTTACAAGACAAAACTGAATCTGATTTAACTTAAGCATCAGTCATAAATAATACATGTTTACCAGATAACGTACTCATAATACATTTTGCGACGCATAATGAGGAAAAGTTGAAGTTGGCGTCCTTGAGCGTAATCACGGCTTCACTGTTGCTCGTAGGCATCAAAAGTTCCAGCAACTCGAGTTCCGTGAGACCAAACTCCGAGCAAGTTATATAACCTGTAGTACAATCAACAAGCTTACTCATCACGCTATTTGCTTTGACATTACGTTGATATTAAGAGCATACAAATATTTACCAGCCAATTTGCTGAACGCCTTAGATCCGAACATTACTTCTAAGTTATCAAAGGCACCGTCTATAAAGTCGCCATAGCTGCTGTTATCTTTCGTCTCCTCGATTGCGTCTAGTAAGTAGTAACAATTCTGAACTTTGAATTTCTCCTTTTGTGCCGGAGTTAATTGTAATTGCTCTAAGCTTACAGCACTTGTACAGACGAGAAAGACATTTTTCGGCAACGACATTGGCAACCAAGAAAGTCCCGTAACTATATCACAATCTAAAGGGTTCACGCGATGAACATTATCGATAAATATCAGCAATATCTCATTTTCCATATCTTCGCATCTTTTCAGCAAACTTTGAAACCAATTATTTATGTACAGTGGATCAAAGCTCGCGTCTTTGGGTAAATAACCTTCGGGAATGTTCAAAATTATTGATATTTGCTGACACATTACCCTGAGCAACTCCAAATTGTAGGCCGAGCGTGGGGTGGAAGCTGAGAATCGAATTATCCTTAAAACGGGTTTTGGAAAAAGCGCTTCGCACTTAAAGTACAGATGCGTCAGTAGAGTACTCTTCCCAGACGCATCAGGCCCGTATATCAAAATTGGCGGATGTCTCGAACAACTTTCGTAATTTTCTAAGGCGTTATTCAATATACTCTTAGCTATGTCTTCGATTTGCTTAACGGTAACCTTATAGAGACAATTATGTTCTATACATATCCTAAGATGAGTAATATGCTCCAAAAATACTTCCTGTGGAAAAATAATTTATATTAGTTGTAGGTAAAAGAAGAAAGTAGATTAAAGGAGAGGTACAAAGAAAACTGCAATGAAGAAATGTTAGGAAACATGTACGAGCAGTTTAGTGGTTCATTTTTTGGAATCAAATAATTAAAGTCCAAGGTACCCGGTGCATTTTTTTCCTGATTAATATCAAGCATTCGTGAGTAGCTTTATTTGGATGATACTCAACCTTTTCTCAAACAAAAATTCTCTTAGGTAGCTAACAGGGCTAGCAGGTAGACAGTGTCCACGGTTCGTGGAAAACATGGTAACACGCAATTTGTATAAGTGACCATTCAATTACATGTATAAATATTAACTAAGCAACAGTAAAAGTAACAAAAAAATTACTTGATAGTAATAAGAAAAAAATGTAATGGACATCCTGCACTATTAGGCTGAATTTAGAAATAAAGATTATTAGAGTACCTGTACAGTCTTTTTTCTTCCTTTTCCCTGATCAGGTTCAGTGCTAAGGCTGTCATCGACCAGCGAACTAACAACAGATTGCACGCGTTCCCGAAAGGGAGACAATTTCTCCTCATTATCAGATCCATCTGTTCTAGAAGAATCCGCCGAAGTTGTTCTAAATAGAATATTTTCAATTACTACGTATTCATGCAACGTATTATACATGTAGGGTTCATAGCACCCCGGCTTATTTCGATTGTTACCGATGAAAAAACTGAAGGAATAACGTGCACGGTCGGTAGGAGAATGGGTGACCGGTAGTGGCAAAAAAAATCATGAGCGTTTCCGTGCTTCGAAGGGCACGTAAATCCGTCGTTGTTGTTGTTGTCGTGAGCTAGCGATCGTTAAGCTATGTCTTCCGACACTTAGGCTGGCCAGAAACCCCGCAACTAATCGAGATTGGAGTTGCGTGAAGTATGTTCTAGGCCTCAACAGTATGAGAAGACCTTTGTTCCGTAATTGTCGATGAATGGGTTGCATGACGCTACTAAATTCTATTACGTAGTCTCTATGTAATCTGAGCAATATTACTTACTCTAGTCTTATTATGTGACCATCAGGTAATAAATTTTCTAATTTCTTATGTAGTTTATTTAGCCTAGAATGCGCTAGTGATACAAGTTTTGAATCATCTGGTTCTAGATCTGATATATCTCTGTAAACAGCTATCACGCCTTTTGGATGTTTTCCAGTTGATAAAAGCTCTGAAAGAATAAAGATTGTTATTTTCACCGTAATTATGGCTCAAGGAATATATATTAAAATCCATAGCGTACGAAGAACAAAGACAAAGAAGATTATTATTACGGAAATCTCCACGATCATTCGCGCGATTATTGCTTTCAAATAAATTGACGGATTTTATACGTTTCCGACGAATTTAAATGAAATTCAAAACAAAGCAATAGCAGACAAAGAGATGCAGATTTTGAAACGAACTAAATATTTATAAAATCCATTCCCAGTATAATTAACAAGAATCGCTATACAGGTCTGCGATGTCAGGCAATATTTGAAAATATTATCATTTCATTTTACATGGATGAGGACTGTTTGACCTAACGAACTTTAGGTGTCTTTAAAGGTTTTTGCAATAAGTAATTTTCGGAACGCAAGGTCAGTTAAACAAATTCCTAAGAGCTTAGAAAATAGCGACAAGAAACTCCCAATGAATTTGCTTTCATAGTTGGCACTACTGATATGTAATCTTTGAAAGGTTAATGTATACATTCATAATAATATTTTTATATTTCTTCCTTATTATAATTCCAAATATAAATGCCATAAGACTATGTTGTAACTTTGGAATAATAATACAATAAGGGATAGTAAGAGAATTTGGAAGAAAGTCTTACCCTTTAAAAAGACTCGAAAGAGACATATTGGACTCGAAACCTGCGTTATTAAGTTATTAGAAGTTAACTGTCACTTGCTTCGGTGACATTGTGAAGAAACCTGCATCTGAGAGTATCGAGTGTCGAAATAAAAGTCGAAGATGTGTGAAGTTTACCCACACCTCAGCAGCTTGGTAGACTACGCCCTATAACCCCACTTTGTAAGAGACTCGAGCCCAGCAGTGGGATATGCAACGATGAACATAAATTATTCTTACCTAAAGCCAACTCACACTGGATTTCAACAGGACTCCGTAATAGGTCGGCGACGTTCACACCTTCAGCTAAAACGTTTAGAACTAACGCGTTGAAAGCTTTTTGTATCGTCACAAGTCGATTCCTTTGTTCTTCTCGTTCAAGCAAATCACTGAACCTACAACAACGAAATATTTTTCGAATTCTTTTATCATTATTGCTTTAAATATTAATGGATCCTAACACGGGAACGGAACATAATGTACTCTATAAATTCTGTATTTGTTACTGAATGACAGACAACGTAATCTTAAATTAATAAATATTTGCAAGAGATTTCTTTTATAAAAGTATATAGCGTAGAGGTGAATTATTAATTAGTAATTATTAATTTCTTAATTTAATAATATTACTAATATTTAATTATTAGTAAATAATGAAGAAACATTTTTTTTAAAACAAATCCCCCGAAAGACGGCGAGGGAAAAAGTATATAAAATTTCTTAAAACGTTCAATATCTTAACGACTAATTCATTACAAACATTTTAATAACAGATAATTTAAAACTTCCTAAAAACCGACTAATACTCCTTGAATAAATATCTAGTCAAAATTTATTTATTTTTATCGGTCTGCAGCATCCCTCAAAAGACGTGAAGAAAAATTAAGGCAAAATCTACCGTTAAAAGGAAAGGTTATCACGGATGATTATACATTGACAGGCCGGTTGGTCTAGTGGTTAGTGAAACTGACTACTACACCGGTGGTCGATTCCCACCCAGGTCAAACTATTCTGTGATGAGCAGGAATGTTTGTTCCGTGTGTCGCGGTGTATAATAGAAATATCTATTTAAGTATGTATTTAAAAGCGTATATGTATGTTTATCAGTTATCTGATCACCATAGCACAAGCTAACGCTTAGTTTGGTGTCAGATGGCCGTGTGTGA
>DWJZ01004121.1:0-15843 GCA_018249125.1 Asbolis capucinus | reverse complement strand
AAATTTAAACTATTTTTTTTAATATAATGTTTATAAGTGGCCAGTTCTAAAAACTTTCAGTTTGGCCCTCGTATTAACTTTTATCATTAAAACTGTAACGAATACTTACTATTATTGTAACTCTGTTATTTCAACCCAGTTGCAAGGAACATATTCGGTGTTGAGTATTCATTGCAGTTTTTAAATATTTATTTTCTACAAATGTAGATAGCATTGTAGTTTCTGATTACTAAATCTATACTTTGGACACGATTCGAAAAGAATTTTTGACATACAAACTTGTCAAGTTGACATATTAACTTATGTCAGCAAATTAATAAATGTAAAAAATTATGGAATACATACAAGGTACGACTTATGATTGTCAAGTTTTTATGTCAAAAAATATTTTCGATTATCGTAAACATTTTCGAATCGTGGCTGAACCATAGATGACATTGCTGTGACGCGATGTTTTAAAATATTTACTTTGTACAAATTTGTACAACTCTTGGTGTATCTGCAGCCGGCGCGCGGCCCCCGCGGCGCCCCCGACTCCGAGTTCTACTACGACCGCGTGCCGGAGCGGTTCTACGAAGACGACTACTACGGAAAGGAGGACACGCGGGACTACGAGACGGCGACCCGCGACGTGGGCACGCGCCGCCCGCGCTACGCCCGGCCCACGCCATACGCGCGTGCCCCCAAGTAGTGACAAGTTCGTTCTTTTTGTTTTACGTGCACGAGGTCTCTGAATATTCGAAATTTGAACTGGATGAAATGACATATTAAAGGCGTTTGTAAGGAAATCTTTTTAAATGTTGTAAAACCCTGACTTAAACATAATTATTCGGCTGTCACTTACTGATGACAATGTTTTCGAAACGCAAGGATTTTAGTCTTGAGAGAGATTTTTATGAAAATGATTAATATTATTGAATTTTGAAATTGCATGTAGAAATTACAGTGCCAGAATTAATGGCTCCATTCTTTTACAAAAATTGGCTGTTACAAAAATTAAAAAACCTAATTAAAATAAAAAGATTTCTTTACACTTTTTTAGCACTACATGGTACATGCATGCTGCATGATTACAACTTTTTTAACTCTAAAGTATGTTTTATCTAGATATAAATAACTTAAAGTGTACAACATATTTTGGGCTTCTCAGAGACCTCTGTGCACATATTTTATTTTGCTTATTTTATTTTCGGATTTCATACTATGCTTCTTAGTTTGTGATTTCAATTAAATTTTGTTTTGTATTACGTTTTCTCACAAAACTATTATAATCACAAATTTAACTATATTTTCAGGACAGCTATGAAGCGTTCCCAATAATGGTGAGTAAGTACATGTAGGAGGCGAATCAAACCGGGTTAAATTTGACATAAAAAGAAGAAAAAATATAATGGCATTTATGAGAAGAAATAAAAAATAGAAGAAAATATATCACCGGTTTCTGAACAGTACATATTAATAATTTTATAATAACAACCTTAATTTGTTATGGACCAAAACATCCATTTAAAATACATTAAAATTATCAAAAACAATAACCGGATGGAGTTCCACCAAGGCGGTTAGAATTTTAAGATTGGAATATTTAAAAAAATAATAATAAAAAAATGCAATTAGTGTCAGTATTATATATACGCACACATGCAAGGAATGTATTTAAATATGTTTTAATAGGAACAAATTTTGTTTGATTAGCCAGTTTTAATTTCATATGAGATTCACTTTTAAATAAGGATTGTATTTATTAAAGACATTGATAATGTTAAATCTAATCGATATTCCCAAGATTATACATTTTAGTATATAAAATAAAAATGTCTACATTAGTACGTACTTTAAATATATAAAAGAGAAAAAAAACTTACTCAAACTAATTTCTTGAAAATTGTTCGATAATCTTAAAAATAATGTAACCTTTTTTGTGTGACTAAATAAATCTTCTTAGAATTAAAAATGATTTTTAATTGAAACGAACAGACGCAGATTGAAAACCCTAAACTGATTTTGCAAATATGGGAGACTTGCAAAAATAATTTAACCAAATAGTTAAAATAAATTGTAATTTAATTACTGTACAAATTTTTTGTAGTAGTATACATCTATTTTTTCACTTGAATTTATTTGCAACTTACAAAAAAAAAAGCTTGCAAAAATCTGTATTCAATTGCAAATTATTTAATTTATATAAAAGATTTAAAACCCTAAGTTAAGTTTATAGATGTGAAAAATACATTTCAATTACCATGTAAGAAACTATGAAAATAAGAAATATTAATTTTATAACAAAATGCACATAAAAACTGCAGAAAATAATATAAATAGAGATTAATGTTTTAACTATGATATTCTTAAGCAAGTTTCCTATCACATTGGCGATATGTATCAAATAAAGTTCCAATTTTCAATTGATTTACTTATTAAGTTAAATAATTACAAAAACATTTCAAATCGGTATGTTAATATCAGTAAGGGTTGGTGACATTTGAATATATACGTTTAAGACTATATGAACAGGATATGCTTTGAGTAAAACATCCACTATCTTTCTGACTCATTTCAAATGGGAGTTAATTTGAAAAAATATATTGAATGTGAGTATTTAAAATTGATTAAAAACAGTTCTGCAGTACCTAATACAAATTGTAGGTTTCCGTTCAATGAAAACATGTTTTGATGGTGAAAACACTACCGTAAGTTACAAATATTACCTGAAAATATTTTGTGATATTAATATAAAAATATAATATTATTCTGATAATAAAATTTATTATGATGCAATAATTTCCTGCATGAAATATATTTCTTTCGAATTTATAACTTGAAAACCTTCAACTGAGTTGATGATTGGATCCAAAAAAAAATTTTTAAGTAATTTCTAGTGGACAAAAATCATCAGGATAGTTGTAATATTTAAAATAAATCAAAATCTTATACAAATAATGATTTAGCCAGTGGACTCCATTGAAAAATACACTGAATAAAAATGGATGCAAATTATCATCAAACATGGACAAAATATAATTTCTAAATTATAAAAGGAAAAGGAGAAAGAAGATGTAAGTATGTGAAGACTAAAACAAAATAAAGTATATAAAACTCAGATATAATAATTAAAAACAAAGTAATAATAACATTTATGTGCCGAGTTTTGCTCGGTGTTACCGCTATATAATGTCTAGGATCATCCAAAGATGGCATCAACTTATAACGATGAAAAGATATTTCTATCAAATCAAACCCATGATTAATCGATTCTTTGACCCATAATATCCTTGACTTGAATAACAATATAGACAATAATATTGATACATACATACCAGTAACAGACGAATACTTATCCTAGCTAGACTATATAGATAAATAAGAATTATTCTTAAAATATATTTTTAATTTTAATTCATTAAATATACAGTCCTAGAATGTTGGGGGTAATATGGAATTATTTTACAGGTGTATTAATGATTTAGGTAAGTACTGGTCGCATTGACTGAACTGCTTCGTATGAATTTCTACCTTACTCACCAAATACAAGCGACCGCGACGCATAACTTCACTCCCCTAGCAAGGGTCCTGGCAGGGGTCGTTGAAATATTACGTACCCCAATTTAGGGGACAGGGATTGTCTTGTAAAACGTTATGTATGTACCGGAAATGGAAGGGGGTTCAAAGAAAGCGATGGGTTTTTTTATCGTGGACAGTTTCCGGTACTCCATTAGAAATACTTGTATTTTAATAAAATGTTACAGTGTTACATGGGGACAGGCTCAAAAATCTTTAAAAATGTACGTAATATTTCAACGTCCTCTCGATAGAAATTCATACAAAGCTAATGGTTTGCAGCGGCCAGTCTTAGTCGTGGCGGCTGGTCGCGATCGCTTTTATCCACTTATTATACTAAATAAAAGCGACAAAATGTACCTGCTGGAGAAGATTGTCCTGTTATAAGCCGTTAGAGGTTGGTTATACAACGGTAAGGTACAGGAGTTTGTCATATTACTTTTTATTTCATCTGGACACGAAAAGGAACAAGGTAATTTAAAATTATGGAAATTAAAGGTTCATCCAAATGTTGAAGGAACCCCGCAACTGAAGGTTCCTTTATCTTTCATGTGTCTTGTTTGTTGTGGAAAGCTTCAGTTGGTCTAGGACTTACAGTTCTAGATATTTCGCAACATAGCTAAAAATAAATAATCAAAGGTGTATATTATACAGGTGACCAATAAACTTTATTTTTATTTTAATCTTGTTTTATTTTTTATTAATATAAGCTACTAGATTCTGACCGCGGCTTCGTCCGCTCGGTATATTATTAAAAAATGTCTGTATTGTATCTATGTGCCGAATTTTATTCGGATCAGTACAGCAGCTTTTCATGAGAGTAACATCCATCTCTCCTTTCATCTTTACAAACTTTAGTATTTAAAACAGGAGGATCAATAAAACGACGAAATTTAGGGTTACAAAATATTTATTGTTTTTCATATGTAAACATAAATGCTTTTGTAACCTGCTACTGATCCAACAAATATAACTCACCTATTTCGAACGTAAATATTTGCGAAATGTTTAAGAGCAATCATTATATCATTTTTTTACTACAATTTTAAAGAACTGTCATATGCTAGTGGCAATACTATTTTCATATCATGAAAGATGTTCTGCCTTTTCACGGCTTTAGGAATCCTTTTTTGCTATACAAAATAAATAATTGCTTTACCCTATTATCTGATGGTAAATGGTGATTCCTACTATTTCAGTGAACAATACAAATAAAGTACTACTAGCAAGAATATCTAGAACTAAGGTGCTCATAAATCAAGACACCAAATGTTAAGTGTCCTTGCAATTTAAATAGTACAATGTTTTACTTGTGAAACTTACCCAGATATAAATAGGGGGATGGCATATTGAAACGTTATCTTCAATAACTTGTAATGTTTGAAAAATGTAGCTACATAATTTTCACTTATCAGCAGTAAAAGATAGGTTACAGAAAAAAGCCTAAGTAAATACCTTAATATAATTACAATAAATAGTGCTTCTGCCAATCACAAAATAATACATAAAATACTAAATATTGTTTTACTTAAATAATAATTTCACTTAAAATTAAGTTTGAGTGATTGTTTTTTCACTTGCAAGCTAATCTCTGATTTTCACACTGTAAAATGTTGACTAGTCAGCAGTGTTCTGAATAACAATGAGAATGAATTCACGATCTGGTGCAATCAGTATCTCATGTCTTCTACTCCTCACTCGGAGAAAAGTCAGCTCATTTGTGGAATCCTGAAAAATAATACATATTAGCTTCACCCACTAATCACCTACTAATAAGTAGTAAAATTTTTCTTTACATTCTATAAATGAAAGCTTGACCACTATCCCACCTGATGGTAAGCAGCAATGTGATCTTGGATGATAAAGGACACTAATTTGGCAATAATCTATTCACCAACTTGATTTACATTGTTTTTGAACAGAAACACTGACACTGTCGACTTATTCCAGCCCTTTGCAGTATGCATGACAAAAGAGGATGCAAGCACAACACTTGAACAGTCGCAATGTCTATGACGAAAGGATGTATACTGGCTCATTTGATGATGGAATGGTGTTAGAGGAACTAAATTGTGTAATTCCTGCCCACACTAGAATGTAATTTTTTTTTTACGTCTATAACGAAAACCACAGTATGTATGTCATGTTTTGGAATAAGCTGGACACTTAATGAGAAGTTTAAAAAAAACATACCATCTCTCGCACAACATTCCGGGCCTTCTCTGTGAGTTGACCAATCAAACCAGAGTACAGAACAGATGTAGCATTGTCCAGAGAACTTTTGATAGGGATACCTGGAATTTGTCAATATTATGTAAATGATTTGTTTGAAAACTTGTATTCTAAAATTTTATAAATACATGGGAATGATCAATGGCCTTACGCGACTGAATGAAGTTATTGATAAAACAAGTGGAAGAAAAAGTACGTGAAATCGTTCAAAAGTAAGTTAACATCGATGTTTCAAATCTTGATATGCAATACGATAATAACAAATATGTCTGGGAACATTTCAGAATTTTTGGGTAAATATTTAAGTTATTTGGATAATGGGGCATACTAAAAGTTTCTATGGAAATGAAGTATTGACCAAACCTTCGTGATTAACGATGACGACACCCATAACTCCTTTATGTGCTTGAATTCTTTTGATGGTGTCTTCTACTTCAGTTGCCTGAAACGTTCAATATAATCATGTATATGTTCACAAGATCTACGTTTAACAAAATGCACGTTTTATTATCTTATACCATTTTACTTTCTCCAAATGTACAAATTCAAAACTTTATTCACTCGATTACGATGATTGACTCAACACACAATCACACCAATAGCACTAACGTCAATGTTAAGTGTCATAATGACAGTAATAATAATGACATTTAAAGAACCACAGTACCGGGTAGTCTGTGATTTGAATAAATAAGAAAAAGTTTATCGGCTATTAAGAAAATTTTTATCGACTGCTGCATTGTATACGTAGTTCTTGAATAACAAAATAATTTTATGAGTATTACGAATACAG
Source organism: Asbolis capucinus (assembly GCA_018249125.1). Classification (NCBI taxonomy): domain Eukaryota; kingdom Metazoa; phylum Arthropoda; class Insecta; order Lepidoptera; family Hesperiidae; genus Asbolis; species Asbolis capucinus. The sequence continues at coordinate 9,260 of DWJZ01004121.1, read as the reverse complement.
ATTTGAATATTTTAAGTATTACGTGTCTTTGGTTAGAATGACGTAAGTGACAATCAACGATATGTCAACTTAAATGACAAGTTGACGCTTGATGACAATCTTGACATATATTGAAATGAAAAAAGCTGCATTGAAATCCTAGTTCTTTGGGCTTTGTGTAATTTTTCGCCTAATATTCGCTTTTTAGCGATGGCGAAGTGGTGTGTTTTGTAACACTTGCAATAAAATATTTAATAAGCTTTATATTGTATGCAACTCCCGTTAAAATGCATTTATTTTAAGATAAAAATGACCGAAACCACCGCAGAATGTTCCGAAGCTTTGGACCCTCGCGTACAGGTGAAGATAAATCAATAATTTAAATGTTATAAGTGATACGGGCGCAATGATCTGGTTTTAACAGTTAAGTGTAGTATAGCATGAAGGCGTGACCAATTTCTAACAATAGATATCTCCGCGGGAAAACTTGTGACATTAAGTAATAAATTAATAAGTATGACTGAGAAAATTACAATTAATTATTATGTAAAAAGTCCAATTATCTATATAATTGTGACTTAAATAATAAAACAACAATGAATATCTTGGTACTTGATGGTCGGCAATGCATTGGCGGCCTCCATATGATGTCAATAAATGTTAACATTTTATTACTTTGAGACATGTCGCGGTTTATCTGCTTCAATAATTTATTTTAATTTAAGTAGTGTTTATGTTACATTTAAATTGCAGATTGAACTAGAACGCCTCAACACTGCAACAGATGAGATCAACAGGCTAGAAGTGGAGCTAGACGAAGCACGGCTAGCTTTCCGTCGTCTACTCGCTGAAGGTCACCTTCGTATTCAACAGCTCACGAAGAAACTTGGCACTAGTGTTCATAAAGCAAGGCCTTATTATGAAGCGAGATTTAGGGCTAATATTGTGAGTATAATAAAATAATTCTAGATATTATTATGTATAAATAAGATTATCCTTAAAGACATTAAGCTTTAAGTTTGCCATTTGTAACTTATTTCGTCAATAAAGTATAAATATATAAATTAAGATTCTTTGAATATGAAATATATTTTTGTCCTGGAGTAGGGTAAACCGGTATAAACTATTTAATAGATTGAAATTGAAACTATTCATAAATCTTTTATCTGGATATAATGGAACAACGTCCAGCTCTATAGACCATAAGTACACAATAATTTAAAAAGTAAAATTTAAAGTAGTGCTTTGAAGTTTTATTTTGGCCTATCTTTGTGGGAGACTCAAAAGATGTTGAAAAATGTGTTTTAAATTGTGAAAAATTTTACTCAATTTTTAATTTTATAATTTCAAGTTAGGCGTTTTGTTAATAAATATTGAAAAATGAACATCCGTACAAAATTTTCATCCTCTATTTGAACCCCTCCAAACTTTTTTTTTGTAGTAAAAAGTAGCATAGCTTTTTTTCTCAAGTGCTACTGCCTCAGTACCATTTTTGGGTTTAGTGCTTTAAGTTTGAATATGTAATAGGCAGAAAGGCAGCTAGTGTGTACAATAAAGTGTATGGTATACTTATATGTTACATACAAACTATCCACAGACTTCACAAGAACTTCAAACAGCAACGCTTGCATACGACAAGGCGAATAGCGCACACGCTGCTGCTAGAGAGATGGTTTACCTGGCAGAGCAAGGCCTCGCGCGGTTGGCGGACGGTACTGGAGGCCTCACACTGGACCCGGCGTGGCAGGAGATGCTCAACCACGCCACCCATCGCGTTAACCAGGTTAGTTCCAGCAGTCTCAAGTATTTTTTATTGCAGTTAATATTTGGAACATTAATCTACATATACTTTTATAAAAAGGAAAGATTTGATTGTTTGTTAGCTTGAGGAGAAGAGGCACCAAAACTACTGGGCTGATTTGAAAATATCTTTTACCATTAGAATTTGAATAAATGTGTAAGAGACACAAACCCAAAGGCCACTGCAACCAAATTTGTCCTATTGTGGCCATAGAATCCTACATTACCCCCGTAAAACACAGGCTATAAAACATTTTCAACAACATTACGAGTCCTAGTGAAAACTTCGATAATGAAGTGTCAATGAAATGCAACTACCAAAAAAAACCGAATATCGCGTATGTTGGAAAAATGATTGTTAATAGAGTAAAGTAATATACTACTGTTTTATAGAGGACATTAATATATGCGAGTCCAAGATACTTTCTGTTACAGTTATGTCACAATAACTGCTTTTTTCTGGTTCTTCTGAAGCGAAGCGAGGGAAATTTCTAGTTAAAAATAAAATATTTATAATTTAATGACCCAAGGCGGAAGCAGACCGTGCCTCGGCAGCGGTAACACAGCGGACAAAGGCGGCAGCACACCGTGCCGCCGCCGCTCTGGTGCAGCAACTGCAGAATGGACTGAAGAGACACATTGCAAAGTCCAGGTATGGCTTTCGATGGTACTTACAGGTTAAGTAGGACATGTTAGCTTAGGTTAGTTATTTCTTTAGTAACTAGTGTCAAAAAGTGATTACTCTTTTACGCCTTAACAACTCAGTGGATTAGTTATTACAGTGACTTACATATACCTAGGGACCTACACATCTGTAAAATTAGTTAGGTCCTAAAGTTAGTAACATATGCAGACAAACAGACAAAAATTCAGTAATAGTATTTGTTCTATAGCCGGGGTGAGCAACGGTCGGCCCGCGGGCCGCATCGGCCCTTTAAGCATTTTTGAATTAGATTTTTTATGCTTAGAAGGACAAGCACTATGTCGAAACATAAAATAATACAACATAAAAAACATTATGTTAAAAAACTATTAGTACACATATAAAAACTTTACATAGTAACTCTAAAAGGTTAAGTAGATTTGATTTGATAAATAATGCTGATCTATTTGCAGCCTAGCAAAAATCAAATTTAAAATTGGCCCTTTAATTCAAAAGGTGGCTCTCCCCTGTTCTATGGCATTAACAATTACCCCCCATAAAAAGTTGGCTCGATTGGTTTTCAAATCTCACGCATAACACTCAACTTCAAATCATTTTCTTCATGTAGATATTCTCAATACACTTACAAAGGACTGGTATTTTGAATATATTTTGTATTTTGGATACTTTGAATTGAAAACAGGTATTTTGAATAATAAGGGTGCATAATAAAGAGGAAAAGAATGAAGAAAGAACTTTTTAGCACATTTGAAATCAATATTAATTTTTGCAACAAATTTTAGCAGTTCCAGCTGCATAGATATCTATATAACTGATTGGAGTGACGTTAAAGTATGTTAGGTTTTTAAAATTTAAATTGGAATTGAATTGGAGATAATATATCTATTATTCAATCATTTATATTATAGCTGCAACATATAATTGGTTTATTGTTTAGAATAATAACTTCAATGTCTTGTACTTACTGGGCTAGATAGACCCGGTAAACACTGGGAAGTAATTGTTATACGCTGTTGCAATTTATTTGACCTTCGGGGCAATTTTATTGTATGACATCAACTACCAACTCATAATAGTAATAAAGAAATCATGATCGATGTATGTGTTGTACTGAAAATTGTATATATTATAGCGGTTTAAAGTGCTACTAATAACTCCAATGGCACTTAATTATTGGCCTTAAAAGTAATGTTTTATTTTTTAAATCATTTTAACGTACAACGCTAATTTAACACACTATATTATATTAATGACGCCAATGCGCTGGCCCTAAATTGTCAACTTAATATAAACCTTTTGAAATTTCTGATAAACATTGCCTGTTTCAATTAACCATATTGCTATAATGACTCTAGTGCAGTGGCCCAAAATGATTGCCTCTTAGGAACAACATGAGTAGCTAAAACGGGCCGGATCGTTCAGTCAGTAAAGATTTTGTATCTTTTTTTAAACATTACTATTCTCATACTATGTGTTAATTGAAATCGAGATTAATAAAATGAGTTTGCGTATAATAGTTGTGTAATTCTTTTTATTAATTTATTTTATTTATGTACACAATGAATTTTAAATTAAGTTGGGATTAAAAAATATTTACAACAGGCACTGTTCATTTCAAAATGAAATATCTTCCAGCAGACTTGGTATTTGTCATTTTATACGAGTTGCAAATTTAGTATGCACAAAAAAACAAAGGAATTTAAATATACCAATATGTATATAGATCTTAATAACATACACATCTAAGCAAATACATAATTTTTAATTCAATCTTTATTTTTTTATTTGCTTCTCTTTAACTCAACAGGTGTAACAATAAATTAATATAGTATATTTGTTGTTACACATGTTTTTTTAAAGTGTAGTATCTAGAAAACTTATAACTAACATTCGTCACTACGACTATTCGCCGTTAACTTTAACCAAAAATATTTTTCTAACCTACGAAAGTACAGCATTGAAGTTTGTATGTTATATCACTATAAAATTTATGATTATTACTATGACAAATGTTATGAATAAAACAACACTCAAAATGTAGTAATTGTCTATTGTATTTTCTATTTCTAAAACTCAGTAGTCTATGATTTTTAGTTTTTAGCTAATCCTTTAGTAGAGTAAGCTGATTAATTTCGCTTGACTAGTTTGCACAGAGTATAATATCTTCCACAGGCCGCACGCAGCTGCTCGCAGACAATGCTCATGCTCACGTTTGGTACATAACTTTTCTTATCTATGCATGTTTACTTTTTCTTTTTTATTCTTTAGTCTATGCATGTCTTGTATATAGCCAGTAATAACGAACTTTTATTTTTTTCACTGTTTGTTTCAAAGAACTTGTAAATCTTGAAATAGTATTTCGTATATGACCAGAGTTCGATTCCAAACCGTGATTTATTATAACAGATAATTTTTGTTTTCTTGGTTGATTTGATATTTTATTTGTCCATGCCATACAATTTCTTTTTAATGTATGAACTGTTTTAAAATACATTCAGAAGAAGTTAATATACTCGTTAAAAATTAAATCTTTTTAATGCCTTATTTATTACGTATCTTAAAATTTCTCAAATTAACATTAAATTTTTCCACAAATTCATATATTATTCACAATAAAGCTTACAATATCAATAATTACCCTCGTATGAGGTTAATTTTAAGGAATAAACTGTTATTTTGAACGGGTTCCGCAGGCCATACTTTGAAGAGAAAGCTCGCATCAACGCAGCGCTGGAAGCACAGAAAGCTCGTATCCAGACCCTGGAGGAGCAGGTAACAGAAGCCAAACAGAAATACTCCTCAGCGCTCCGAAACCTTGAGAGGATATCGGATGAAATACACAAGCATCGATCGAGACGGCAGTCTGCTAGGAATGGTAAGAATTTTTTTGAAATAAAACTTTTGCTGTGCATCTTCCAAATCTTCCTTAACGATTTTAAAGTAACTGTTATTGTGATTTTCCCCTCAAAAGATGATGCATTGAAACATGAGTCTTATATTTCATCACTTACAGTTGAATTTTAATCCTGCCGGGATATGATTGTGTAACATTTTGTTTTTATAAAATACATCTTACAGACATAGATAGATCAACCATAACAGACACGGCGAGTGAGTCGAACGCAAGTGAAAACCTAGAAGAGATGTGTTCCCGGAGTGCTGATGAGAACGTGAGGGAGTGGCTGCGGCGAGTGGACCGGCCAGACCCTGACACCTGGACGGAGATCGACCTGGACTACTCCAGCCCTGAGGAGGTCAGTATACATAGCTGAACCGCTCTTAGTATCCACTAAGTCGAAGGCAGCTGCCCCTCTCTAGAACCCGGAAACGTAAAAATGATAATCTCACATGCTTTTTTAGGTATTATTTACTGTACATTATTATTTTATATTTAAATTATATTAAATCCAGAAAAAAATCTAGCTTGCCACCCCCTTACCAAATTCTGGGTTCATTAAAAGGTTCAGAACCTGACTGCAACTGACGTTTGGTATATAATGGACGAAGGGGAATTTTGATGGAAATAACAAAATACCATATTTTTTTTATTTTATAGATAAGCTTCGAGAAATGTTCCCTTCGACCGCGCTCCACGCCGGAAAAGTGCTCTCCGCCCAGTCCGCTGGAGTCCAGTAAAGTGTCTGCAGCATCTCCTCGTCGGATCATCAGGTAAGGTCTAAACCTTATAACGTCTAAAACTTATAAAGTATAACTCTAAAGTGATACTGTTTGATTTTAACTACTTCTATCCGCGCCTTAGTTCAGTTTTGAAAACTACACTTGGTGCAGCAGAAAAAAGTTCTTTTTACCTTCAAAAGCACTTGACTTCGATCCAACCTGATGGTATGTGGCAATGAAATCTTCGATGGTTAAGCGCACTAACTTAATAGAAGCCTATTCACTCTTTGCTTGAAGACATTTACTTTATAATCCAACAGGTACACCGACGCGGGCAACTTATTCCAGTCGTACTGGCGAGATGTTATTACATAAATTTAATTTTACATGCCCGATATTGGTTGCCTGGCAACGATTGTTGTTAAAAATCCTTCTCGAACCGTGGCACAGGTACGGTAGTTGATGTCGTCGTTGTGTCCAGGTCTGGGGACCGCAGCGCAGCCTTACGGGCCGAGCTGGAGAGCGGGCGGCGGCAGAGCTTCGACGCCATTCTCCATGACACTGGGGAGAAGGTCAAGGAGATGTTCCAGGGTATGTCTCAAATGGATACAGCCTTAATTTGCAATAGACATTTTAGTTATCGACGTGTCTGATGGCAAGGTAATGCCTCCACCAAGTCGTGGTACACAATAAAAGAAACGAACGTAACAATACTTTAACGTGCATGGAAAAATTTGCACAAAACAAAATATGCCTTAACTAATTCCCGCCCGCGGCTTCACCTGAGTAGTAGGAACATTGATAAAAAGAAATATATATGTATGTTATACTGCCTATAATGTATCACTATGCCAAATTTCGTCCCGATCGGTTCAGCAGTTTTTGCGTAAAAAGATAATCCATGCAATATAATACAAATCATAAAACCTATTCAGAGGGGAGTATAAGTAACCAGTAACATTATAAAGATTCGATTTTTTTGTGTTACAATCAGCTAGTGTCGGATTACGGAGGGCTCCGGACTGAGTACGGATTGCCGCGTTTCCAATTTATGACATGTGTGTGTTTTTGCCAGGGCTGTCTCTGTTCGGCGAGCGGCGGGGCTCGGGCTCCGCCCCCCGAACCCCGCGGCGCGCCTCTCCCCGCCGGCGAGAAGGGGACGCTGCCTCCTCAGCTTCTGATGAACGGTACTCCGATACAGACAGCCTTGCTAGGTAAGCATGACATGCTACTGATGAATGTCGATTTTATATGTGACTAGCTTCCACCCGCGGCTTCGTCCACTTGGTGTATGGATAAAAAGAAGCCTACGAGATTATAATCTATCCCAGTGCCAAATTTAATTCAGACCTGATCAGTAGTTTTTGCGTGAATCAATAACAAACATACATCCATGCTCACAAACATAATATATATAAATATATATATATCCAGAATAAATGTAAACAAACCGTAAATAATATTTTGTAAGGCTTTCACCAACTTACATAAACGAGATTTTTTCCACTAAACTACTCACTAAACGTTTGAAAATTAGTAATTAAACTAAGTATTGATCAAAGAAAAATTACAACAAACAACATCATTCACAAATTCGTACTCTGACATCCTTAACTTCATGAAGGAGTTTACAACCTTTCACCCTATTGAAGTTTTTTGTTTTATACATTTATAATTTATTGACTTTCGTTTTAAAACACTTATTGTCACCGAGCAAATAGCATGATTTATAAGTAATTTATAAGTTTTTCTTTAAATGTAATGGGTACAAAAGCGTTAAAAACTGATAAAACGGCAAAAAGTTTAATTGTCCTGTTTTTCACAGGGTACTAGGCAACGGTTTGTTATTAAACATTCCAAATCAAATCTGAACCGAGTAGTATATTGTTGATTGAAGGTAATTTGGTATATTTCAGTGTGGAAATGTTAACGGATGATCAAATAGCGTCTCTGATGCTGGACGCTCAGCTGGAGGCGGTGTGTGAACGGCTCGCGGGCGTGGCGCGTCTACCCCGGTCTCCCCAGTCGCCAGAAGCCAGGTTTTGAACCGTGAGTTCAAAGGTATAAGGTATATTATTCAATATCAAGGATTTGTTGTTAGAACGTTTTGTCGAGGGAATTGGTAATATACTCTGAAAGCTAATTTTGTACCGTAATTGAATAATAGGTATCTTGTTTAATGTCAAGGAAAAGAACTGGTACAGAATTGATAAACATAAATTTCAACTTATTTTGAGGTTTTTCCTCTGGGCAGGGGTTCCCAATCTTTTATAACCCGCGGCGCTGTTACAAGTTTACTATTTTGTCATTACATTACGAAATTGCCTTTTTTATTATAAAAGAATTGAAACAGAAAACAAGAAAGACTTAAGAAAAACAAAAGTAAAATACACGCGAATATTTGTGGTTTCGGATTGTGATAGAGGATCGACTCACAGCGTCCCTCTTTACTTTCTACGGCGCACTCTTTGGGAACCACTGGCCTAGTGGTCTGAACATTGGTCTCTTAACCGGAAGATCCTGGGTTGCGATCCTGCAGTGCATGCCTCAAATTTTTTATAAGTTGATAACTAATTACGTAGTAGTTTATGGAGAACTCTCAGAAGTACAGGTTCACGGTAGCGTGAACATAAACTCCTCGAAGGTGTGTAAGGATTTGGCATCTGCATTTGGTCAGCGTTGGACTATGGCCTGTAACCCTTAAATTGTGAGAGGAGTCCCGAGCCCAGCAGCGAGACTGTTATGGGTTGCAATCATGAACAGAGACAGCCGAAAGCAAAGCGAGAGCTGGTCACGTCACCGTTTAAAATGTCACAGGGACAGTCCACCGTTGAATCTCCCCGGACAGGCCCCGGTGACCCGGGGGCCAAATAAGCTCGGTGTCGCACAATTTGCCCCGGACACGTCACTCAGTGTAATTGGCCTTTACCGCCATTAGCTAATGAGATGGCGATACCATCTCGTCGGCGCTCGCAAAGAGTAGCGGCTAGCGGCTCCGTTAGGCGCCGAGGATATATGTCGGATAGAAATGGTTGGCTCGCTCGTGGTATGCTAATATTCCTATTAATATTTACTTATGCTTAATTGTACATCCTAAGAATAGGTTTTACAAAGGGTGGACGTAATGCCTAATGGCATTCTCCACCAGTCAACCCAGGGTGATGGTGAGAATATGAGGCAGGTGACAATAAAAACATGA
>DWJZ01004120.1:0-15846 GCA_018249125.1 Asbolis capucinus | reverse complement strand
CGCGGATTCACCCACGTTGTTTGTTATTCCATTAACCATTCCATGTTATTAATTGTAGCCCATGTGTTATTCCAGACTATAATCTATCTCTGTGCAAATTTCATTACGATCTGTTCTGTTGTTATTGGGTGAAAGAGTAACAAACATCCAAACATCCATCCACTCATTCTCACAAAATTTTGCATTTATAATATTAGTAGGAGTACTTAAGCCGTATTTCAGTTAGAGAACATCCTCTTTCTCCCCATCTTTTCATCGTTCTCCTTCCCATTCTTCTTCTGACAGCCGTCCCGAACCGGTATATTAAATATTGCTGTGTTTGGGGTTCCTTAGCGTCTTACTGACCGCGATTGTTTCTACGACAGACTGCTTTTCTTTTTTCCTTCTCTTCTCTGTGCGTGCGGCACTTACAGTTCCTTCTCGGTTGGAGACGCGTTAGTCACATTTATGTACATACCCGCGGGTAGCGATGATAAGTTACTTAAGGTGACCTCTTTCTGAGGTCCGCTCGTTTGCCTGCTTATAAAATAAAAAATCAAATTGAACATTTGATGAAGTACTTAAGATATAAAAGCCAATATATAAGAATAAAATGAGCGGGTGCGCGATCGTGAAATCCGATAAACGGGTGCATCGGACGAGATGGTCGTTAAGTCGCTATTCTGATTCGAATAGCTTTCCGGAAATCACTCGGCGAGAGATTTATTATGAGTAGCCGATGTTTGTGAGACAATAAAAATCATTGTTAACGTCCGATCCGTCTCCCGAGATACGCCGGCCCACAATCACGCCATCCGAATCTAAAAAGTAACTCGAATCAACAAACAGAACTGCTGCCCTCTGGGAGCGACGTCCCGTGTTCGAGTTTCATTGCCTTATTTATAATCGTACGGGAGTTCCTAAATAGCTCTATTAGGATCATAATAACGTTGGGAATCGAAAGATACCTACCATTTTTGTATATTTTCTGAACGAGTCGCCGTCGGCCGTTAAGAATTACGTTTACATGTTTATTTAAAACGCTGGCCTCTACTGAAACACGTGGCGTTTGATGATTATTGTGTAAGTATAAAGATAATTTTATTACTATGATATGTTAAGTATGTGCATGTATAGAGTCTACTATGAGTCGGGTTTTGGATAACTTTATAAACGAGATAAGTGTTTAACCAATATCTAAAAGAAAACAGCGATGAGGGGATCATATTATGTCAAACATTTGAACTTTACCGGGTCCATAATAAATAAATGCGTCCGTCGATCAACTCTGTACATTTTTTTTCAATGATATAACTTTCATTATAAGTTAGTCACAATATGGATAGAAATTGTCTATAATAAATAATACTCATATGACTTTGAAAAAAAATATATAATTAGTTCATTAAAGGGGCAATAAAATAAAGGCAAAAAATATTCTTTGCCTTCTTTTGAACTCCCAAAAAACGAATACAGATTTTGTCAGAAAAATAACTAAAAAAATGGTCATATTCTTATATACTTAATAGTTTATTTTTGCTGTTAACTTGTAGAACTAGCCAGACGATATTCGAGCACGGTGCATGGAGTGCACACGACCGCTTTGTATATTCAGTAATTAGGATTTAAAATATGGACGACTGTTCTGATGATAATCGAGCTTTTCATGTTCACAAAAGATGTATTCAAGTCATATATAGTAGAGTCCAAAAAAATTACGTTCAGAAGTATATTGAAAATACTTTCATGAACTAAACGATTGGATTTTAACTTTAACTATGTAACGCACAGTGGTTAGAGGGTTGCAAGTCATAGTGACGTAAAACTCGTAAAGGAACTCATAGAACCACTCAAAAAGTCATTGTTCACTCCAAATATCTGTCTCTAAATAGAGACATGGATACATATCCAGGCACTAGGAATGTGTTATTTAAAAAGTCAGAGATCTGTACGAGATACCTATGTAGATAAAACAGCGAAATCTATTCACCTGGCGTCTTGCGGAAAAATATTATTGTGTGACCATTAAAACATTTAAATTTTATAGATAACACCGATAAATTCATAAATAATAATCAATCCCGGTTGAAATCGATAGAGAGCGACGTTAAGCCATGTCGGAGGCTTTTGGTGGCTTAAAAGCTCCGGCACTTAAGTTGGCCACTAACACTTTCAATCCGTATTGGAACAACGTGGTGAAGTAGGCTCTAAGCCTCCTTAGTTGTACCCGTAGCTCGTTAGTAAGTCATTGATGATTTAAGGCTATTAATTATTTATCATTTTGTCGTTTGTTTATCTTTGACAGGAACCTATGTTCCTATGTCCCCTAGACGGGTATAGGTCGACCACAGAGCGTCTCCATCCAGGTCGGTCCTGAGCTTCGCGCTTGATTTCTCTTCAGCACCCATAGACAAATGTTTTTTCTGTTCGTTCTTCTGTCCTATAGTAAAAAAGGTGAAAAAAAAATCAGAATCAGATTTGGTGCAGAAAAATATGGCGCCTTTTTTTCCGGAACAAACGTCACTTATTTTTGAATTAGCGTTTGGCATGAAAACTAACAGGTATTTGTGTCAAGGTCACAGATCTTTCCAATAACTTTCTCTTCGTCAATAATTACAGTCCGCCACCAGGTTAGTGTTGGTCGACCACCTTCGCTCTTTTCTTGGGAATTCCAGTCTAGGTCTTGCCTCGGGATGTAGTTTGGATCCCTTCAGAGAGTGTGGCCATGTTGTGTTTTGCTTCTCCGCTACTAACAACCAAAAAGCGTCAGCCACTTGATCAAAATAGTGTTCCATATTTTAATTACGATGATAATAATCATTAATGGGCTCGTGGAAACCAATGAAGCCTGATTAGTGTCGTGTCGCTGCGAGTGGGCGCTGCGATACGAGTACCAGGGCCGCAGGGGGGCGATTCTGCTAAATCAAAGCTTATTACGATTTAAGTGAGACTAGATTGAGATTCAATTATGTTTGTTATAAATTTTTAATTTTGTTAAAATATTTGAAATGATCTCTGAATTTAATTAATTATCAATGAATTTAGTCTCAGTTTCTTTTGAATTTTCGATCGAACCACCAATTTTGTTTAATCAAAACTAGACGAGAAACGAAACATAAATTAAATTAAATAATATCAAAATCTGATACTGATACTGCCTTGCTACAATTGTAAGATCGAGAAACAATTTTAACCCGATTAATATCATAAAAAAAAATTGGTGGCGATGGTGGTAATTAGATGGCGTGTCATCAGAACGCCATTTGTTAGCTAATTACCATATATAGCAAACTACTCTACAAAAATCCGATTGAGAGTCAATTGAATCATATGTAGTAGCAGAATAGTGCGCAGGTCGATGCCTACCGATGCACCGGGACAACGGGACCACGACCGGGACCGGGTGTATAAATCGTGGCTCATATTGGTCGATGGCGACGGCGATGGCCGTGTCGCAATAAATATTAAATATCGAAGCCGTTAAAAATATCCTCTTACAGTTTACGAGAGCGCGGCAGACATGTTTACGCACGGGAGGCGGCAATCAATTCACTTTTTTCGTTCATTCTACATATTTATGTTGTTTTTTCATGCTCGGGCTTTCTCAATATGCATATCGAGATTCTGTTACCTCGTCGTACTTTAATTTGAGTATAATTTGGTGCTAATTGAAATAAATATCTCGAATTAATGCGCGTTACGAATTCTTTCTGTTGTACGCGAGTATAAATCATCGCAAGGAGGTATTCAAATGAATGACTACATTACATACCTACCTACTAGTTATGTTGATATATAAACTTAAAGATATCAAGTGGTTAAGTAGGAAATATTGGATAAATGAACAATTTACAGACCGACCGATTAGGTCATATTTGTAGGAAAATCTGATTTTAACATGTAAATTTTAATTATGTTAAATAATATTACTGATACACTAGCACAAATAGGTAACGTTATTAATTAAAAACTACTAATGATGACGTTCACTTTCCCCATAAAAATCCTTCACACTCATTAATAGTATCTCTTTAGGTGATAATAATCGTCACATAATGATTCTACGTTTGTTTTGTTCATTCAGAACCGCGTGAGCACACAGTTTCCAGATAGGACCGTTCACATTAATCACAGTTCTCACCTCTACACATTAAACTAAACGGTCTTAAGGCCCGTTAAACAGGTCGATAAATCGTGAAGAGGCCGCCTACGACTACACATATTAATATTTAATTGTACCCGCGATATCATCGCATAACTAACTGTTAATAAACTGTATTGTTGACGTGAATTATCCTCGTGGGTCCGACCGCCATCGCGCACGCCGGGCCACTATTCTGAGCCCCACCAGATTTACGCGATAATACGCCCAATAAATCCACTAACGACAACTCCTATTCCAAAAATACATATAATTATCATACTACAATAAATCGCAGCTTCGAATCACATAAATTTACTTTCCACTATTTCAATTCATAGATTTAGTTGAGCTGATTGGAGCGGAACTTGCTTCGTTTGTAATTGTAACGATTCTGTAGTAATCGCATTTAATGTTGTCAATATTACGATATGATTCCGACTTTTTTTCAGCCACAAGAGGCCTAAACTATAACCCCAAAGGCTTCTCTATTATATATTGGTAGAGCAGACCTACTTAGTTTTATATTCGGTTACTACAGATCGGCCTCTACATTACTTAGTATATCTAAATATCTGAGAGTTTTTGCTTTCCATGCATTTTTGAATCTTAAAGATATCCTGTTTTTATTTAACTTTTCTTTCTTTTCAGTTTTGGTCGTTAATATATTGATGATGCATTCTGTGTAATTGATATTTACAACCTTTATTACATCCCTTTAAAAATTAGCAAGTATTATTAATTAATTCTTAATAATTAAACAAGTATAATAATTAATTTGCAGCTAAATATTATGATGAATGTCGTTTGTCTACTTTATATTATATTACTATTCATCGTATGACTCTATAACGACGTTCTATACGAGCTCTCGGTATTTTTCATTTGACGTCGTGTCATCGTTTAGAGCTATAAATATTTACTTATACACTAAAAACAATCAATCGTATATATATTTTTAAAAGGTATGATAAAGGAAAGCGAGTGATTGTAGAATAGGGGTCCGCCGCAGACCTGCGCACGAGTGTGTCGCCTCGGGTAAAGCTCGCGCCCAATAAATGCCATAAATATTCCGCTTCGTGTTAGCCGCGGCCCTCTTCCCTCTCCTTCGACTCTCGCCAAGCTATAACAACTAATATCAAATAATAAAAAATATATGAATACATCCCGATAACCGTACATCACGTTTATTAGTTCCGATAAATTACGACGAGTATCCGATGTGATCGATTCTAATGTGGTGTTGTATATTTATTGTAATTAGCTCCGGGCGAGCGGCGAGCGGCGCGGGCGGACTGTGCGGCGCGCATATCGAATGCTCAAACTGTTTATTAGGAACTAATATTATTTGCATAATCGTATTCCATATCGGTCGTGTATACGAAATTTAATATTAATCGTCTATTAATAACTTGAATTAGCTCCATATAAAGGTATTTAACGTTTTTTGAATCGATAAATATATGATTTATGGTCATTAGGTTCCTTAATGTTCACTTTAAGGAAACATTAACAAGAATTTTATTGAGGAGAATTTGTGGGTATCGATGGGCTTCGTGGCATCGATAGTTTAGTTCATTTGATCATACTGATAGCTATCGACGTCATTGAGATAAGATAGCTTTTTTATGTTTACAAGTTAAATAATTACATTAATTAAAGTATTTAAGCGGCGATAGCCGTCACAGCCCCGCAGCGACGTGTGTGGAGTGCGCGTCATTGAGGTGCACACTTTCATGACTAAAGTCCGTTGTATTCATCCGTACAATTTTTGTAACGTAAAAAGCGGATGACAATGTAACAGTTTACTTATAAAATTGTTTAATACATTTACCATTGTACTAACTTTTCAATGTCGTAATACGCGTACTTCGTAAAAATAGCGAAGAGTAAGGTAGAAATCTACTTTTAATGTATTGCTTTGACTCAAAAACTGTTTACAATATTTGTACGGACGGGTGGACTGTTGGGTTCAATATAATATGTTCCTTATTTCAGTATTATTATGGGCTTAGAGATTCTTTCTGAGACAATAAGACTATCCTCAGATAGAGCGTCAGTGGGCTAGATCAAGGGTGCTCAACCTTCTTGACAGTCGGGCCAAACTGAGGGATGATAAATTTACTGCGGGCCACTAATTATTCCTAGTTAATTACTCTCAGGATTTGCGTAATAAAAAAAAGTTCTAAAATCATACTTGCGCGGGCCATTTAAAATCCGTTCGTGGGCCTGGGCTCGAGGAGTCTTGCTTAAATGATCTATTGTTAAATTTTAACTTTCGTTAACTGAGCTATTGGTTCGTAAGTCGAAATATATAGTTTCCATTTCATTACATGAATGTATATTAGGTAGAAGGTTTCGTAAGTCGAAATATATAGTTTCCATTTCATTACATGAATGTATATTAGGTAGAAGGTAGCTATGTACGATACTATGAAAGGCGGAAGGAAATAGGAAAGTATTATTGGGTGTGCTTTACATCTATAAAATACTATTTAGATATTTTAAATACATTGACTATTTTTCGTAATATAAGGTCAAGAAGAACTACATATGCCAATACATTTGAGAGATACATGCATATTAAAATATAATACTGTTTTATATCAATAATATCTATGCAAAAATACTCATTACAGAATAAAGTAAGAATAATAAATAAAATAACTTTAGACGTTGCAACAAATTCTGTATTTGTAGGAAAAATAAAATGAGAATACAGAATTACTGATCGATGTAACAGTCCGCTCGTTCCTCGGCCAGTAAATGGCTACACAACGAACTACGACACGACCACTATACGTTGTTACATTGACTGCGCGTCTACTACGCCACGTAGGACTGTTTCTGGCAACATATTAGATCAATTGACCTTATTATAGACATCGCTTGCAATGTACTGACTAATAGTTGTGATTTATTAGTAAAGCAATTTTGAATCGACCATTTATCTATTATTTTCATGCTTCGGCTTTTCTTTCCTCAGCGCTATGACTGTATTTTTGGTAGAAGTTACACCAAATTTTCGTCCGAAGAAGCTGGTGCTGATATTGGAGACTCGAGGCTCGAGGTACAAGGCCCGCTGCCTGAAGACACCCTCTATCGGAAATCCAAGGATTGCTGCCCGAAGAAAAAGATCCGTCGCCCGCAGAGAAAGACCCACTTCTTGAAGACTAATATCCGCTGCCCGAAGAAATTGACCCGTTGCTGGAAGAAAAACGCCAGCAGCACGAAGCTCGACACCCGCTACCTGAAGTCTAAAGCACGCCGCTCTTAGCCCAAGACACGCTGCTGGAAGCTCGAGATCCGCTGCCCCAGGCCTGGGGTGATAACATCTGCAGGACGCAGCTAGCGGGTATAGTGACTAAGCTATCAGCATTATCCACTAAGGTCCTCAGCCGGTTCTAACCTAACCAGGTATTATTCAGATAGCTTGTAATAATTTATTTTGAATCCAAGTTAAACTAGTCTCTGTCCGCGACTTCACTTCCCATAACTTTACGCGACCTTTATCCACCCCGTGCCTTATTGAACACCATCAATATTTTATCTCGACCCATTAGTGTGCAACGACAGACAGACAGCTGTGGTGGGGTCGCAGTTAGTCAAGTAATAATTAATATTCCTAATATTCCTAAATATAAGATATAATATAATACATTCCTATTAATTCATATCAACTCAGTAGAACTTTCTTTGTTGCGAGTGGCGTGGGCAATATATGTAAATATACATTAAAATTAACAGAAGAACAAACATTTTCAAAACATTTCCTTCAAACCTTCGAAACATTTGCAAGAAGGCTCACCAACAAAGCTACGGGGTGAAACTACAAACAAAGTTATAAAAGCATTACCTTCGGAATTTCATAAAAACCATCAGAATAAAATATCACAGACATTTGTAAAAATGAACAATTCAATTGATAGTACAATAGTAGGAGACGAGCGCACTTCGCACTGGCCTCAGGTATTACATTAAGAAACTAACAATAAATATCTCAGGCCACAAACACATCGCGCACTCTGTTGACAAATCCCGCAATAAAATATAAGCGTTTACAATAAAATTAATTATTATTTACACGGCGCGCCCGACGCCGGATACCGGGACAGCAACATGTGGATGTGTCCAGCATGGGTAGTAAATAGCCCAAATTATAAACTATAAAAAAAAACTTCATGAAAATTGACAAATAAGGATACACAATTCACTTCGTTTTATTCACTTACTTTTAGTTTTGTTGATGGTAGGAAATAAAAGTTAATTGAAAACTATTTATTTCGTCTTAGAACCAAAACCTCACTAAACGAAAGTTAAAATTTCACAATATAAAGTCCCTAATTGAGTTATAAATTTATTAAGAAATATATTATATTTAATGAATTCTTTGATAAAGCCTAAAGTTTCGATAGTCATTATCTATCAATATATCAATAATAAAAGAAATGTATATTGCAGCGTGGAATGTAGCCTGCACATGTTCAGTTACAAGGAAAGACCCGTGCCCAAAAATGCACCATGTTGGATTGAAATCACATCTCACACGATGTGTAATTTATGGTTACATGGATTAAAATTACCCAGAAACAGTTGAGAAATGTTCTTACAGGTTGGTCTTCTGGGGGGTTCCACAGTTATGTCATAATTTCACTTCAACCAATAACTATCTTCGCAGTCTCATCTCAACTAGCACGATACAAATACACATAGCGTAATAAGCTGGCAAAGTGCGGATTGGTAGATTTCACACACTTTCGAGAACTATAAGGAAAAACTGAAGAGTGCAAGGCTCAAGGCTCTGTTCACCATCACCTTTGCAAATGATAATACTTCTCATAGCTCCGTAGTCAAGATATACAGTCTCAGGTACATCCATGCAACAGTGTCCTCGCGGCAGGGCTGCGCCGGCGGTCTGGGGTCCCGCGGCGCGGCTATCGCAGCGACACCTCACCGGGTCGCCACACCGACTGCGCGACACCTACGTACTGGCTCCATGCCCGGCACTAGCCATATACCCTATTTTCATACACTAGCTCTGCACCCGGCACTGCTCTCGTCATCTGTCCATAAATGATCATTATATATACATAAGTAAATAGAATAATAAATCTGAGATTGATTAGTTCTAATTATATTTAGATATTTTGGAGGAACAATTACTTAGGTTTTCATTAAAGAATAGAACTTAAGAATATAACTGAAAACAATAATTTATAGAATTAATGCCTGTCTGAGTGTTTGCGTTTGGTAATCTCCGAACGATCCGATTTGATTGCTGCTTCCACTGATGTACTGTGATAAACTTGAATTAACGTTGAGTGCTATTTATTTAGAGTTTTACTTGAATTGATGCACTTATAAAAAAATACATTCCGTTTCAAAAACTCGTCTATGGTCCTAAGTTATACCTATTAAAGCGAAGCGCGGGCAGAATAGATACATCTTTGAGTTGAATTTTATGAGGAAGTCTCAACCAATTCATCGAAGTTACCTAATTAATTTTTAAAACGCTTAAATTAAAACGGAATAGATAAAAAAAACATGCTCCTCTAATAAAAACTAGTAAATAGATATGATAAGTACGCAACAAATAGTAGTGAAGGCATCTTGCAAGTGTTTCAAGAACATAACTCGCCCGGAGCAGTGGCCAGGCGCAACACGCGGCGCCTCCCGAGACTGGTCCTGTGATATACACACGACTGCTCGACGTTTTTTTGCCCCGGCCGGCGGCCGCCCGGCTACACGAACTATTCATTAATATGGCTAACTATCAATATATTTACATTAATCGTTTTGCAATACTCTAACGTATATTTGTTTGTATTCTTTCGGTATTGGATACTATTTAAATCTTCTTTATAGTTTACTAGTAGTCGCCCTCGCGTTGCTTCGGAAAAAGACTGGATAAAAACTATCCAATAATCCTTCTCGTCATATAAGCTACAAACATTCACAATTGTGTCTAAACTGGGTCAATATTTCTGAGTTGTTATACAAATTTTAACCTATTACCCCACAGGAACAAACCAGTTCTCTGGAATAAACAGTATCCTATAACCAATGCCTATAAAATTATATCATACTAATATTATAAATAAGAAAGTTTGTATGTTTGTTTGTTTGTTACTCAGGCAGGATCCTGTCTAGCACAAATTTATAGAAGGTAAAAAAGCTGTACCCAACGCAACTCATCTAATCATAAACCATGTGTCCGATCGATCTTATTTTGGTACCAAAACCTTTTCCAGAGTCTATAAGGACAAACAAACTCACAAACAAACAAGCATCGTTTTTCATATTTATAGATTAATGTTAATATTTTTATTAAACCCTTAACCTACCTGCCGTCTCAGAGACCGCAAATATTTCCATGTTTGAGTGACGTGAGTTTTGTAAACATATTTAAAATCAACACTAATACAATGAATCTAAAATAATCCCCGAAACAGTGGGAGTGTAGCCGGCTTGGCCGACTAGTCGGTTGTAAAGACGCCGATTAGTCGTTTAGTCGACAAGTCGAATGATGATATGAGATTGATAAATCCCAATTATCACAATGAAAATCCCCAGTGGGAAGTGCTATTTGTAACTGTGGGTAGAGAAAAAGACTCGTTTGGAGTTACTTGCCGCTTCTTATTGGAAAGTATGTTTTTTTTTGATAATTATGTATTTCTATATAAACATTCACGCCCTATACCCCTGCAAACCTATTTTCTCAATGTAAAGTCTGTGTCTGGTCTTTGACAGAATTGAATCTACCTCGGTACCTGCCAATTTTGTTTGCAAATTGTACCATTTTACTGCTTTATGTAGTAAAATCGGTTTTTTTAGTTTAGGCGTAAAAGCGGAAAAATACAAACAAACGCACAAGAACTTACTACACGTACTTTCATATAATATTAGCAAGATTATGATTTAGTCCTAAATCAAATAGTTAAGCAGAAGAAATAAAGCACTTATTATTTAGTGTCACGACGGAGAAATACCCTAGCATTTTAGATTTGTACGACCTCTTTATTATGGCACCTTTCCGAAGATTATTATCCGGTGTTAGACTCCAAAAACTTGACGTACGTAAGAGTATTGAAAAAACCTACATGATATAAAAGATTTAACTCTGACTTGGCTATTCTCAGATTCACAATTCTGCACAAATATGGAATCTCCGAGTGATTAAAGAGAAGAAGTAAATATAGAGATATAATATTGTTGGAGAATTCTTGGTGTTCCAGAATTGGAGTGACAGATAAATACATATTTATTCTCGGGTCACGGGTGGAAACCAACTTCATTAGTATAAATGCCCCCTATAATACAGAGGAACTTAGTATGAGTGTTACAGGGGACGCTAGTACAGGGTATGAGTGTGTAAGCATTTAGAATCAAGTACTTAAATGAATTCAGTCGGTGTTAACGATCTTGTACTGGTGGTGTGGCTACCCGACTAAACTATCGCCTCTGGGCGTGGTAACTTGAAATATTGTAGCTATTTCCGCTGCAACGTTCCTCGATATCATTAAATATTAAGTCTTTCCAATAAATTAACCAAAATACACGGTTACGCAATTTAAATAAAAGTCAATAACATTTCGTATTATTAAAACGTAATTTAAAATACAAGACGATAATATTAAAATGTAATTTAAATTAAATATCAATAATATTCCGTATTATTAAAACATAATTTAAAATACAAGACGATAATATTAAAATGTAATTTTAATTAAATATCAATAATATTCCGTATTATTAAAACATAATTTAAAATACAAGACGATAATATTAAAATGTAATTTAAATTACATGTCAATAATATTCCGTATTATTAAAAGATAGTTTAAAATAAAAGACAGTAATATTGCGTAATATTAAAATTTTGTTTCAATTA
Organism: Asbolis capucinus; assembly: GCA_018249125.1. Lineage (NCBI taxonomy): Eukaryota > Metazoa > Arthropoda > Insecta > Lepidoptera > Hesperiidae > Asbolis > Asbolis capucinus. The sequence continues at coordinate 3,835 of DWJZ01004120.1, read as the reverse complement.
AATTATTCAAATCAAGCAAAAAAATTGCTGCTTAAAGCTTTCATATCTACACATGTCTATGGAAGACAATTTTCGTTGTTGCGTTGGCGGCTAGGACTAAAATCCTGATTAATTTGTGAGTGAAATTATCTTAGTACCACTCACACAGTCATCTGACCCCAAACTAAGCATTAGCTTATATATACTATGATGCAAAAGCACTGATAGCCTAGTGCAACAAAAATTGCTGCTCATGACGAAAAAAACTTTCTGGATGGGAATCGAACCCGCGATCTCTTCAGAAGTCAAGTTCACTTATCAGTAGAAAAACAAGCCAGCCAAATAATCAACATTAAATGTACATAATTCCCTACCTTTAAACTCAAATTATTTTAACCGTACAACCTCCACCAAGTGCCAAAAAAACTTGGAAAAAACTCTTCATAAGGAAAACCTAATCTAACTCCTTATCGACTCTTAAATCTTGAATAGTCTCCATCGGCAACAGTGGCTAAGAGCAGTGGGCAACACTGGCGCGACACTGGCCAATAACCCCTTGAGAGGTTCCTCTGTCTCTAGACGGGTTGTTTTATAGCGCCATCTGAATCGAATTCAATTTAGTTAAGAGGATCTCTCGAGAATATCTCGTAAACCTCTGACCTGGCCCCTCGCCTCGTCGCCATCTTGCCGTGCCATCATGCTATACGAATTGCGAAATTGAAACGATAATAAAATGTTCAATAAATCCATTGATTGACACGTGAAACGCGGGCCACAGACGAAGCTTAAAAATCTACTGTATGTGGGTTGTATCAAATTACGAAGAATTAAATTGAGCCGTTTGTCTAAAAAATTTTGGAAAATTATTCCATTGCGCTATTTAAGTTATGAAATAGTTTAACCTAATGATTGGAGTTAAGTAACGTAATATATCTTGACGTAATATATGTATCTTTGACAGGCTAGTTAGTGAACCTGACTGCTACACCAAAGGTCTTGGGTTCGAATCCCACCCAGGTTAAACTTTTCTGTGATGAGCAGGAATGTTTATTCTGTGTGTCTGGGTATATAGTATATATAAGTATATATTCAATATATATATATATATGTACATATTTTTATCGGTTGTCTGATCATTATAGTACAAGCTAAGTTTGGGGCCAGATCGCCGTGTTTGAGTTGTCCAAAGAAAAAAAAGTCAAAAAGTAATGTAACACTACTGCTACAGCAGTGGTAGCCCAGTGGGCTGAACGTTAGTCTCTCCAGAGTAAAGTCCTGGGTTCAAATCCTGCGGCGCGCACCTTCCATTTACAAAGCTATGTGCGTATTGGAATTTGATTATCATTTGCTACTGTGAAGAAAATATGAGGAAAATTGCACTCCTGAGAGTACTCCATAACGTTCTCAAAGGTGTGTAAAGTTCACTAAACCATACTTGATTAGCGCGCTGGACTCTGGCCGGCACTCCTCACATTGTGAACGAAAACCCGAGCCCAGCAGTGGGACAATTGTGCATTGGAATTCATGCAGAATTAAAGCTTTCACTACTAAAGATGCACTAGAGTGCAAATGGGCAGTTGGACTACCAGAAGAATGAATTAATTATAATGGGTACAATGAATTTAGTAGTTATTACACACATACATACATAGATAGGGACATCCCAACTCACTGCGCCAGTACGACTGGCGTACGATTATCTTGCCAATTACATTTTAACTTGATTACTATCGCTTTTATATTAGGTATTATTATTTGTATATTAGGTACAATTAAGAAACAAGTCAAAGAAATACAAATTTCTAGAACATCAATCATATAACATACAATCTTTCATATCATTAATACGTTTCAATTAAATATTCCTTTACGTCGAAATATTTAGTCATTAATTAATTAAATATTTTTGTTTGTAAATAATAAAAAAGGTTTTAATTTTATATTAATATTAATTACCCTCTTATCTTAAATCTAATATAGCGAAGTTTTATTGTAAATTGCATGCTGACACAGCCCAAACATGTATGAACCATTTAATTTAAGACCAGCTTATGAACCATAGTCGGTGCAATTAATGAATACGCGAAAGGAATTCTCTTTATAAAGTTATTAAACTCATTTGGTAGATGACGAAACTATCTAAAGTACTGTACAAAACTGTGTCGGCCCTGGACACGCGGCACAGCTCATATCTCCCGACCAGCGTGAGCCGCTGCGGGAACCATTCACATGTGGTGGGCTGCCATTATCATCACTTATGGTTACACAACACAAACTGCAGCTTTTAACATAACAGTAGATGTCTCGACCCCTCCCGCGAATAATATAGTCATTGATAAATAAAAATAAAATTGAAAAAAGCATTTTTAAATGTCTACGTCATTAGATAACAAGTATTTTTAGATAAGTATGTTCTAAAATATGTGTAGAACATTTTCGTAATATTGGAATTCATGTTGCATTTTGTCGTTAGATGCTGAATAAGATAACTTAAAAGCTTACTGTATTACTCGCTGAGCCAATCTATATACCAAAGTAGGCACAGTTAGTATTTTACAAGCTCCTATTTAAGTTTTAGTGTATGTTTACAATATATTAGTGTGTTAATAAATTATTTGTTCGGTAATAATTGCAAGCTTATTTAGAGCCGCTTCTTGTTACACTACGGTGCTGAAATTTTGCATAAACCTTGCGTTCTGATAGCAATGCATCTTTATGATGAGCATGACCTGCTATTACCTTCAGGATTGGCTCCAGACCAGGGAACTCCTCAACGATTAACAATATACTTATGAACTTTTGTGTGTTTCTTCGTATTAGGACTAAACAAGCTTGTGCTATTAAAAGTTTTACAAAGCTTATTGTTAAAATTAAAAGAAAACCGTGTATAACAGTCGAATATTTATTATAATCAAATAAACGCGCCTCGGGAACATATTTTAAAAATGACTAAACTTACATCATATTTAAGAAGCAATAATAAAAAACGCTTTGATAATTGGTATTCCTTTATTTAGAATAATTACGAGCGTAATTTGAAACATGTTCAGTTCGCCTTCCATTATAGCGTTTGGAACAAAGTATGTTGGCGGCGCAGTGTAAACACGGGAGCGCGCGATGACGGAGAAGCCGCAGCCTCCCTCATTACCGCTCATACGAGCGCCGTACAAACACAACCGAACACTTACGACCACCAAAATATCATAAAAAACAACAAATATTTGCTCAAAACTACACTCTAACATGTTCTCATAAAGATTAAATTGAATCTTCCCAAAATCCAACACAATAGTATCTTTAAAACCAAAGATACAGCTATTATTAGGTGCTAGCGCGATTATTTGACAGTTTGAAAACGTTTACAGATGTAGGTATATTGCAGGCAATCTGGCTTCCTGCTCTTGATGTAAACACCGTTTTGTTCACGGTATTCACTGAAAAATAACATGCATCTTCATATGTTACGAGGATGCTAACGATCGATTATTCACTTGCTTACATAAAACCAAATAGATAATCTTTAGCGTTTGGTTTTTATCATGAAAAACATGAAAATATATTAAACTTCCTTAAGTAATGTTTATAATGTAAACAATACGAAATATGAAAAGCAGTATTAATTAGGATTTTAAAGGTTAAAATAAGTACATACGATCGTTCCATACCCACGAGCGACAACGACGCGAGCAGCATCGTTGTCTGCAAGTTAGAGTTCATGATTGGAAATGTGATTGGAACCACTTATCATAATAATAAATAATAATGATACAAATAAGTTTACAAGTTATGTATTATTTTCTTCTTCTTTTTTTCATATTGTATTTTTAAGATGATTGCTTGTAATGCTAAGCTCATA
>DWJZ01004119.1:0-15849 GCA_018249125.1 Asbolis capucinus | reverse complement strand
AAGTAAAAAAATATGGAGTAGGTATATGATGTATGTATGATATGTTGCAGCAAACATGCCCAGTGTGTCGCAGTGTACTGAATTGTGATGTAGAAGCACTTAAGAAGGCTCCACCACCCATTGATTCCACCAATGAGCCACCTTTTCATCTTACTGATAAAATGAGGGTAAGACTTGAACATTGCTGTGTTTTTCTAGTTATTTTAATATAAAAGTTATGTAACAACAATCCCATACAATTATCCTACCAAACTTATCTAAAATGGCAAACGAGCAGATACATCAACAACATACCACTTCAGGACGGGCGATAGAAGAAGAATGGGGAGGAGGATGGATGAAGGATGGGGAGAAGAAGAAGAAAACTAGCTTTCAAGCCCCCAGCCGGAACACGACGTCTCGTTTGGTGGCTCATTCAAGCAAGAGGGTAGTAGTGGCCAGTGCCCGCAACATCTTAGACCTCATCGCCACTTACCATCAGGTGGGATCAATGTCAAGCATTTACTTATTCTAGGTAAAACAAAAGAACTTATTGTTCACAGCAACTCCAGGCCGAGATGGCAGCTATACTTGCGAGGCAGAGGGCTAAAGGTGGCGTAGTGGGCTCTGGCGACTTCGGTCCACCCCCTCTTACCATCACTACTCCTGCTGATAATGTAAGTTAAACACGAATAGGTACTTTCCATGGCTTCGACCACATGGAACAGTTTTCCAACTACCAACCCAACCAATCGGCTAGTCGGCCATGTCACTATAGAACTCAGTCAGCGACCGCACCTATTGCGGTTGAGTGAATAATCTTTTTAAGATAGATATACCGTATTTTTTGCCCATAAATGATACAAACCTAAAGATTTCTAAATATTTTAGGACACAACACCTCAATCCCGTAACGTGCAAGCCTCTATGAGCGGACAGGGGGCCGCTAAGACCGATGTGAACTCTCGCTCCAACGGTCTAGATACCACACCGGATGATACTCCAGGTTCACCGGCCACAGCCAGACCTGAGAAGGTGCCCTACAGGTAACGTAGTGCTTAGAACACTCTTGAATGGCTTCCCATAGTGCGTCCCGAACCGCATCGAAATGTGGTCTGCGAAAGTTCCACTAATAGTAAAAATAAATAATATCTTCGAACAATTCAAACACGGCCCTCTGACCCCAAACTAAGTTTTTACTATGGCGTTCAGATAACATATTCATACATATATGTATGTTTATCAATATGTATATATATATATGTGTGTATTTAAATGTATACATATATAGATATTTACACCCAGACACTCAGAACAAACATTCTTGCTCATCACAGAAAAGTTTGACCTGGGTGAAAATCGAACCCACGACCTTCGGTGTAGCAGTCAGGTACACTCACCACTAAACCAACCGGCCTGTTAAACAATAACTACTGAACGGGTCCGAATTAAATTTGGTACAGGTTTAGATTATAGTCTAGAACAACGTATAAACTACTGTTTATTAACATTGGGAATTCGCGGGTTAGCCTTAGTAAATAATAATGATAAATAAACATATTCCAGAGGCTTCAATCGTCGCGGCAAACCGGGCCGCAGGCGTGGTCCGCGGTGACCCGCACCGCCTGCGCCTCCCCCCGCGCCCGCCTAGCGGCGCCCCCTCCTCGCCGCCCCGCACACATCCCTTCCACATCCCAACCCTAACGTGAGTTTAAAACATCCCCTCTTTGAATACCCTCTCTGTTACACACTAATATCAAAGTACCCTCCACTTGCTGTGAGTTTAATACAATATCCTCTTTTTAAATACCTTCTCTGTGTTATATTAACATTTGACTACCCTCCAAAAGTAAAACAATTATATTCTGTTAAATTTATGTTTATATGTTATTCATGGATAGTATTTTTTATTCTGTTGTCTCTGAAGAATTTTAAAAAATGGTCAAACGCCCAATATGGAAAAATGTTAATATTTCCTGATTTTATGGTAATTTTGAACTATCCTCTAGAGAAAGGAAATAATATTTTTTGTGAAAAATACATATTCATTATCTTAGTGTGTTTCCGTTTCAACGATAATAATTATACATTAACCGCTAAAATTTATGTAAGTTTAATTACTCTTGGAGGTATTTGCAAATACTTTATACATAACTGTTTATTTTATATGGAATTTCAATTATATTCCGCTAATCTCCTTAAACCTGTTTGCGCACAAATAGATACTGTGAGCCAGTGTTCTAATCATACAAATTTTGAGCAAATATTAACAACAAAATTAAATGACAAACCATTTATGATATATAACTTTTATATTAAACATAAAATTAAATATACCATAAAAATTATATTAGTTTATTTACCTATTTTTACGAATTTAATTTTACATTTCGACCATGTACCTGTTCACAATTTTATTCATTTACCAACGAATTTAAAAATATACACAATTATAATTATATTAGCCTCAATTCGAATTTGTCAAGATATTAGTTATTTTGAATGTAACGGAAAATTTTACATAATTTTAGGAATACTCACAGCTCGAAACGGAAATGACCAATTTAAGATACAGCAGAAATTACCTATAACATTGCGACTTTTAAAAAAAGGTTTAAAATTCTACATAGCGAACTCAAATGTAAAAATCGAAAGAATTGTAAAACTGTCTTTAACTCTAGATACTAAATTAAATAATGTTTTGGTTACAAATAAAAATGAAAGTTCTCAAAGGGGTTTATTTTTGTTTGTTTGGAATTTGCGTATTATAATGTTAGTGAAGAAAACCCAATATTTTTTCTTTATTATGTTGAAAACTATATGCTTTCGCGAAAGAAAAAATACATTACATACAAATTTTTACAGTAAGATGCACCGAGTAACTGATTTTCATAAAGGATTTAAAACACTAATACAATTTAAAATGTGCGTTAGGACGACAGCTATAAAGTCGTTAATCGGTTGTTGTGTGGAATCGAAGGCTGATTTTGATGTGAGCGGAGACTTTTCAAAGTTAGTACTAAGTTCATATACAGGGTCCTATTTTGAGTTGACCGACCAAAGTCGGGTTAAAAAGAACTTAAGACTGATGGTTTACCAAAAGTCACTATACGTATTATGTCGACTGCCAAAATAGTTTACCTGACCATATCGAACATAGTTTATATACGTCAAATTATATTCCTTCTAACGATAAAAATATGGCTTCCCGTATCTGATTCTATATCTATTTCACCTTTCAGATTTATATCTTGGCAAAGTGGTCGTGGTATATTTTTGGTCGATTTCTGCGTCTCCGCTCCTTAGCTATGCATCGCCATATAATTCTACTTGTGGCGGAGTGGAGTGCGTCACAGATTCAATTAGATGCGTCCGCCATGTCCTTATTACATTAAAAGGTTATGATTCAGTTGATAATTTATTCAATTATTAATTTAATTCCTAAATATTCCATATAGGAAGCCTAGGCTCGAATTCTGTTGTCTTGATTGTATTCTAATGCTTTTATTCTCAATTGCATTTGACTGGATTACAATTAAATTAACGGGAAAAGATCCTGAGATGATTCAGTTATCCTAAATTAATTTTCTTCATTATGTTCTAAATAATATTCCTTTTAGCTTAAACAGCTTGTAAACTCATATAATTTACAAAACTTGAATCTGAAAGGGTTTTTTAGTTTATTTATTGCCTACATATCAAATACTAAAGTACCTTTCTATTCCTCCCAACTTTCAAATACAATTTTAATATTTATTTCACATTGACAAATAATTCCTAGAGATTAAAATGAACTGATTCATGCCTTCTATTTGTACGTATGTAAGTTGAACGTAAGTCCTCAGTCTTATGATATTATATCTTGTATATTTTTGTTTTAAGTGCGAATACAGATTGAGCGTTTTTGACGCCCGTTTTAAATCTTATATGTGTCATATAACTATATACTTACGAGTGGTAGTAACGAATTAGTTCGTAGTTTATAGTAAATTGAGTTATTTCTTGTTATATCATAGATCATGTTATACTATATCATAGTTATAGCATCTTTCACAGTAAAAAATAGTGTTTATTATTCTTTTGGATAGATTTCCTATCTAGTTTCTTAAGATACGATTATCAACCATAACAAATAAAATATATTATCATATTAAATCATTTAGTGGAAAAGTAGCGTGAGAAAAAATATTGAAAGTTGATTTTTACGAGTATAATATAGAGATTACTTCATTTTACATTTTATTTTTGACATTATTTCAAAGCTGTTATAGTCGAATATAATTTTCTTTTTAAAACAAGGACTAAAGCATTTTTTATGTTTGCCCTCAGTATCTTTTAATATCGATTGCTACAATTCATATTAAACGAACGTTTGAGACGCGCGAAAAATACGCCCAATCTGTATCAGCTCTAAGGGTTGTGAGTGTTCCTATAATAAAGTAAAATTGTATGTTAACGGTTTTTTTGTAATATTATGTAATTATGGTGGCGGTTGACCTGTACGTTGCGCTTAAGTTTCACTTATTTTCGTTCAAAACAGGGATGATATGGAGCTCCGAAACTATTCGATATTGAAAAAAAATAATCTATCCGTTACAGATACGTAAAAATTTCGAAAATCGGAAAAGATTGGAGCTTAATTAGGACACGTTATAACGTGCATATCTAAACAAAATGCGCCCTTGAACATCATTCTATTCTCTTTAAATAATTATGTATTTGTATTTTATTTTTACAGTTCCTCCGAAATCCTTATTTAAAATAAATTTTATGTCTGTAACCTTATCTGAAACCGGTATATACCGATATATCCATAACATCCCTGGTCAGAAATCAGCTTTCGATTCTGCAAATTAAATCGATTTACTTAATGAATACGTAAAAAATAAAAAAAAACTAACAGTAAACTGTAAAGTAAATTTATTAATTCTCTTTGCACTTTAAATTTTGAGGAATATTGTATTATCACTCGCAGCAAAAATCGTATGAATTTTTACATTGCTTTTTTCTTTTATGCTCAACCAAGTGGGTGGGGCGGCCAACATTTTATCACTTAAATTATATAAGTCCATGTATTCTTAGATTAAGAATTGTCTGTGACGCCCCCTAGTCATTTCATAGAGCCCATATTGATGTTGTGAAGGACTCTGTTTTATATATTGTATATCGAATTAGAGAAAGGAATATCAGCTTGATAAGAACTTACAGAAATTAAAAGCTGTTGAAATATTATCATTTGTTTTCGAGTATCTAAGCATAAAATTTAATATTTTTAACACGGGCTATTTCTTGCTCAACTTTTATTCTAATATTTAACAGGCGATTTATTATATTAAAATTATTATTATTTTTGCATTTTTTCAATTGTTCCAATTGCACTCTAGCAAGTTTGCACAACGATCAAGTTTTAAGATCTCAGAAAATTATGAGCGAAAATGAGACGTTCTGCGAAATGATAGTTGCTATCTCTTTCTAAAGCTCGATATATAATATATATAGAGCCTTACTAAGTGTCAAAACTCACATGTATATGACAATTACTTGAAAGGCAGTGTGCACTGTCCTTTTCCATTTAGATATATTTTTTTCAAACTAAATTATATTTAGTATGCACTCAAGAATTACATTGTGCATTAAAATAGTATAATGAATTATTTATAATTATTTTATATTTGATTTTTATGCTTACGTTTGTGAGTTTTATTTTTTGGTATATTTACGTGTTATTATTTTAGTTTAAATTTCATTGATTAAATATTTTGACAGATATTACTTTAGTCAATAGAATTTGGAACGTAAAATTCATATGTTGCATATTGAAGTTACGTATTAAATGTTACATAATTGTTTCTGGCTGACACTGGCGTAACTGCACGCTTATCTTAGCTTTTTGTAAAATCGCGTTATTATAGCACTAGTGTGAAATAAAAAGCAACGTATGAATTTAGTGGTGTAATGGATTTTTGATGCTATAAATATTATGCTAAATTTCATCTGAATCAATTTTCAAATGAAGAATTCATGATTAGGTTTATTGGCAAGTAAAAATTATAATATAAGAGCTTACATGCTTCGGAGGACACGCAAAACCAACTGTTTCTGTTGTTCTCGTTACTCAGCTGTTATTAAGGTGTAACGAAGGCCTGAACAGCTAAAATAATATGGGTTGTCCACTAAACTAAGTTGTAGAAATATACAATAGATGCATTCGTAATAATGTACAACAAGTGTTACTAAGATAAAAGATTTGATATCGCTTACGCTGCAGAAATTATTGACGATAGAGCAAAGTTATGTACTACAGTTTTATAGAGGACATCAACATCTACAAATACGTTCGCGATATCATATATCTCACTGTTACAGTTATGTCATAATAACTACTTTTTTGTGGTAACTGGTTCTTCCAAAGCGTAGCGAGTGCATTTTTTTGTGATATATAAAGATGTAGAGCTAGCGATTTATGTCATGAGTGTTTTGAAAAACTTACACTTACACACTCGTACATCGTATTAGGATTCACTGCGTCGCGCTTTACAATTGAACACCTATGTCCTATAAAAAAATATGTCACGTAACATGGTCGGAACCAACCACGAGTTTGTTCAATTCGTAGACCACCAGCTTCACTCAGTGCAAATACGATCTGGAATTTTCACCATTCAAACTTGTCAAATTTTTATGGTAAGCATTGGAGATGTACCGACTAGTCGGCCATTGTCATTGTCGCCAAATAGTCGCTTCAGAGTACCGACTATCCGGTCTCTTGTTTTGTATCCATAATACTTACACACTTCATTTACATTTTAAAATATGCAATATTTATTACAAGACAAAAATATTAATAAACTATTTTTTTTTTATATACTACAAGCCTACAACATCTGAACCGATCACGGCCCACTATCGAACACGAGTCTCTTTCTCTGAATGAGAAGGTTTAAGGCCATAGTCCACCACGCTGGCCAAGTGCGGATTGGCAGACTTCACACACCTATGAGTTTTACCAACTCTCCGACATGCAGGTTTCCTCACGATGTTTTCCTTCACCGTTATAGCGAGTGACATTAAAATGTTTAAACTCACATAACTGCGAAAAGTCAGAAGTACGCACCCTGGTTTCGAACCCGAACCCCCCGAGTAGAAGCCGTATTCTTAACCACTAGGCTACCACCGAGCATTCATATATTTCTTTATTTATAAGTACATTTTACGTGTATCCATCAAATCTATCTACATAGAGGCTAAATCATTTCAGATCGAATTTGCACAGAATATAAACAGAATTATATAATTTTACAAGGGTACAGTTTCGTCAGAAGAGCATTAATATGACATAAATTTTGCACCAACAACTAGTAATTTAGATTTTTAATCCATACGTGACTACTTCTCCTTATATGACAAAGTATATCGTTTCAATCGCCGTGAAAATAAATTTAACTGTAGGCGTATTTTAAGGTGTTTGTAGCTTTCCTAATATGTATGATAGTTTATAGCAATATGGTTTTAGTGTAAGGAGAACTAGGCACGCTATATATATAACTTTAATTTTATAATTAAATAATTGATTGAATTTGGGCGCTGTGCAAAATCTTTTGTTTGCAAGTGTGTACATATACCATTTTGAATAAATGAAATAAAATATTTTAATGCAATTCGTCGTATAGTCATATACAAATGCTACCCAAATCAGAATATCTGTGTTGCAGTGACCTCGATGTATCAATTCTATTTAAATTTAGTACGGGATCACAAAGGTATTTGGTGGTTGCTAATGGGTTTGCTTCATTCCTCTCAATGTGGATAATGGAAATCACGATGTAGTATCATTTTACTTGTATTCAGGTTTGTGGCACACACATATATGAAATATCGATGAAAAAAATCAAATTAAAACATTTTGCACAGCGCCTAAGTTAGTGTAGTTTGCAACTTCTTTGGATTTGAATTAACGTGAAATTTAATTCTATAAAAAGAGACCTGCTAAATTCTGACGTATTACATTGTAAACTACTAAATTTATTAAACCTTGTGAGGTTAAAAAGTCGGTTAAAGCTGACAAAATCGTCAGCATTTTAACTATTAAAAATGACAAGGTCATCTGATATTGAGTTGTCAAGTTTCTATTCCGTTCTCCGCTTATTATAAAATAGATCCATAAAATAGAAATATTGGTATGTATAATTAAGTTTTAAAATGATGTAAGAGGTTAAAAACTGCACACTGGTAAAACCAAATCTTGCCATCAATAAAGTTTTTGAATTTCAGAAAACATAACGTTAGATTTAACATTCCACTGCAAAGAATTTCAGTATATTAATCTATTTGTAGGAATAGTGCTTTCAATCTTTTTGGGTCGTTTGAACCACGCCTTATGTACGCGGGTTTAAATGTTTTTGTAGGCAAAAATTGACATAATACAAAACTAAAATGTTTGGAACCGACAATTAGTAATAGATGTTCGATGACATAAACAACAATGTCAGTTGTCACTCCAAATATTTTGACGTTTTTTTAATGTCGTTGTCGCAAACAAATGTCAAAACAAAGCGGACGTAAATGGCGCGAAATAGCAACGGCTATGGTCGTGGAGAAATGGCAAGTTGTACTGCCAATAGTTACATTCAGATAAGAATGGACTGGCCAGTTATAATGCCAGTTAGTTATTGATAAGGCGTGAAATCGTTCGGGAGATAGAAAAGTACTTATTTGTATATTAATTGTTTTGTCAATGTAGTATTAATTCTTTTGGAATCTCAGCTTTTAAGTGTACTCGTAAATTCATAGTGATATAAGATACGGTCACATTACTTGAACATTGAATTGGATAGTAGAACCATATCATATTCAATATATCTACTAGTCTGAAGAAATACGAAAACCAAGTATGTCAATAAATGGGCTTAAAAACTGTATTGTTTGTAAATGAAATAAACTCGAACCAGTAGCTTCATGTAGGTTATTTCATGACATTTATGTAATTTTAATATTTTGAGTCTGTTGTGAATAGATTAAATAATTTCTCGCTACCTACGTCTTTTAAAAATACCTACATTACTTGTAATTTTTTTTAAACGCTTAAGCGGAACTGTCTGTTAATGTCTATTCATAGTATAATTAGTTTAGGAATATTGAACGTCCTTGTTACATCTTGCGATCCTAATATGACCATATCACCTAATAATGCCCATTTAAAAGCATACATAATTGAAGATTACTTCCTCGTGTTCAAGTAATGATGGATTTGCATAGGCTCATGTCACGAAGCCGGCATATCGGAATTACCGATTTAAGATTGTATTTTATCTTTCTAGTTGTATTGTATTTCAATATTAATAAATCTTACCAAAGATATATGTTTTATTTACTGTTGACCTATGTATCTGCCTTTTATTTCGCATAGAGCGATCTGCTGTTTGTGAGCGACCCTGTTTTTTTTAAGGGGGAATTCTTCCAAAGATCCCTTTTTTTATTAAAACTCAACGACATTTTGTTTCAAAGATACTCGAACCTACAGGTTTTTTTATTTATTTCACTTTATCGTACACTATAAGTAACAGCCAAAGAAATGTACGTTTCTATGAGGTTATAAAATATGCATAAAAGGCGATCTTATCGCCAACAAAGAGATTATTAACAGGAAGAGTGTTCATAACCGATAATTTATTTTTAGAAAATTTAAGGGTAATTTATCTAATGCCTAAAAGAAAGTACGTACTGACTGCCAATTAAAATGTAAAAAATATGTATAAAAATACGATATTTATAGCTGATTGACTAAAGGGACATGCTCGATGTTCAAGAACGACTTGCTTTCTTTATGCTTAAAATAATCTTTAAACTCCTACCCTTCACGACGTTCATTGCTTAATGATATAAAATGAAATAGGCGATGTATTACTAACATCTACATCATTCTTCAGGATGACAGAAGAAGAATGAAAAGGATAAGGAATAGGTAGAAACAAGAATAGAAGGAACTTACGGAATCGTTTTGCAGCTGCCTCAAGCAAGATACTACATAAAGGTATTAAAAATAAAAGTTGTGCAGTTGCCTGGTTATAAAAATACGTCATGTAAGGTCGTAGGTCGTTACCACTGCGACCCGTGGCTATATCCTAGCTACAATTTAATAATAATGAGGTTTTACAATGTCAACTGGTAATAAAAATGTCAGTAAATTCATAATGACAACATACCGGTTGCACCTCTTTTATACTACCGTATATGCAAATAGCACCATCTATCGGAAGTAAGTGAAGGTTCTCGCCTTATTTGGCGCCAATGGCCGCCAACCGCGTTAATCTACGCATTTTATTATACCTAAAATGTGTAATCTAATAAATCTGAAACTTTTCACTTTTGACCGGGAATATATCCTTACATAAGCTACAAACACGCTGAATTTCATCTAAATTGGTCTATTGATTTCGGAGATACCATACTAATTTAACCCTGTTATCCTGCGGTAACAAAACCATTTCCTGGGATAAAACCTATACCATAACCATTCTCGGGTTTTTAACTTCGATTATGCCAAGTTACAACGAAATCCAGAAGTTTTGATGTAAAGCTCGAACAGGCAGACAGACAATAAATCCAAAAAAAATGTTTTGCTCTCTATATCGATAATAAAGCCTCCCAAACAAAATTTTCAAAAAATATTTAATAAAAAAAATTTACCCTTTTACAGTTTTATTATTAGTATAGATACATTGTTGATTATAAAGCGTTTGCCTCAGCAGTTTGTATCGATTGTTAACAGAGTACAGCAATAGCCTCTACTATCGAAAAGTGCATAGGAAAAGTCTAATGGAAAAATACATGGGATCTTCCGTGCTGCGGAAGGCACGTAAAACCGTCAATTCCGATTGTTGCCATTTGATAGCAATTGGTAAGCAATGTTGACCATTAACCCGATTTTTCAGTCGTGACCATGACCTGTGCAACTGGGTCGAAATATCGGTATAAATTGTAATAATCGTGAGTACCCGTTAAGGTTTTAAAACGTTTAATTTCCACTATGACAGTTTAAAATCAATGCACTTTTGGTCGTCTCAAAATTACGCCACTATAATTTTTTTTTTCTACAAGTTAGCACTACGAAATTACCTGATGGTAAGTGGTGACGTAGTCTTTGATGGTAAAGCGCATTAACCTAATAATAGCCTATTCACCCTTGACTTGAAAACATTTACTTTATAATCAAACGGGAATACCGACGCGGACAACTTATTATTGGTAAGTCCAACTTATTATTGGTAAGTCAATCGCGGACGATGTCTAAAGTCGTTTTGCCTAATGTTTTGCCAGAATCAGTTCGCCATGGACATAGCCAACAAGGTTTGTTGAAGCCAATAGATGACTCACAGTATGTTTATCTGCGCAGTGCGTGGGAAACAATAGAATCTAGTCGTACCGTTATGCACATCTCAAAATCATAAACATGTTTAACGATGCTATCATGATGGCCTTTGACTTCATTAAAAACAGGAGACTGTAAAAACCAGTCTCACACTAGGTAGTAAAATAATTAGCAGGTTTTATACCCAAATTAGATTCCGACCGCGGCTTCCCTTGCGTCATGAGTTAAAAATTAAATTAAAAAAATTTGTATTATTGGACTATAAAATATATGTGCGCCAAGTTTCATTTCAATCCATTCAGTGGTTAGAGCATTAAGTGCTAACATCCAAACATGAACACACACTTTATCCCAGAGCTTACAATCGGGATAATATTGATCCTGTATCTTTCCTGAATGTGGTCTGCGTACGTTTTTTTATGTTAATCCGTTTAGCGGTCAGCGGGTGAAGGAATTAACATCTTAAACATCCATTTATAATATTAGTGGATTGGTATGGCACGTTCTTCGCCACTTTTTTGTAGCTACCCTTTACGTTCTTTGTAGGGAGAGAGAGAGAGAGAATAGTTTACCCACATCGTAGTTAAACTACAGTCAACTTTATATCCTTCACGCTTATTGTAGCAGCGTGGTGGAGCAGGCTGTCGGCCTCCTGACTATGACGAGAGACCGGTGCTCATTATTGGGCCAATGGTTTAAAACCAAACTTACATCTTTAAGATTTTTTCTTCAAAAATGTTCGTTACGTCACTTGTTACTGGGTTGACAGATTTTGATGATACTTTTTTATTCGATAGGTGGTTCTTGTCACGAGGTTCCATTCTGTTAATAATAATGCGTATTTATTTGACTTCGCCTATTGATGATATTCTATTAACTGTCCATTTAATTTAAAGTAATTTTTAACGAAGTATAATTTGAGTTGTCAATCTCTAGGCCAAGCATATATCGTACCAAAATGCCCTAGACCCTGATAGACCTCGCGTTGCGGTTCACCGCTATATTGTCGGTGCATCTGTAAATAGACAACAATTTATAAAGTTGTAGATATCCAGACAAACTTAGGGTCTTACTCAAGGTAGGGATTTGTTGAAGTGATGGCGTAGTTTGACTTTCGAAAAGTGTTTGTAAAAACCAACTTCAAATAAAATTTTATTTCTCTTCATTACACGTGCGATAGCTATATAGATTTGATAGAACTAATCAATCTCATACCGTGGTGGCGTTCACCGTTCAAGATGAGAAACGAGGTGTTTTATGTGATAAGCAGGCAAACGAGCAGATAAGTTACCTGATGGTTAAGTTCCTGCTGCCCATTGACATTGATTTGTCATTGACACCAGACTGAGATGTGACGACGTTGCCTGCCAGGAAGGAAGTAGTAGATTTCTCGGGGAAAAGAAAGCAACAAGGGAAGTAGTTTATTCCTGAACTTTATTTATTGTGTATCTGCGATAGTAACATAACATCTTAGCATAATTTTTCTCATCTACGTGTTTGTCGCTTCCATACACAACTGTATATTATCACAAACACAATAAAACTATATTCGTGACGCAGCTGTCTCGCTTCGATTCACTTCAGTTGATATAAGTGATCAAATATGGAAACAGTGTTCAAAGACACTTATTTCAAGAGAGAAAAGTAGAGAGAATGAATGAATTGACCGATACGACTTTTGAAATGAGAATTGGCCTGACGACCGATTCTCATTTCAAAAGTCGTATCGATACCGTAGAGATATAAGGATATATTTTTATATTTTTTTACACGTTGGGTTACGTTATTAAAGTTTTTATACGGACCTCTAACGTTTTTGACAATATTTTGTAGTCTATGTTCATCAGAGATAATATAGGATATATGATAGGAGGTGTTTAAAGAATTTTTCAAATTTCAAAGAAATTTCGGAGCCCATTCGCCTCAAACAAGAAATAAGCAAATCTTGCCGCTTTACAATATTAGAATAGATCAATTACTTCTTTTTTAAGTATATAAGTATTGCTAAATATACTCGATAGGAATTCCAGATACAATTTGCACCGATATAATGTTTGTTGTGTGTCTCTGGGTGTAAATAATTAAAAGTGTATAGAATGTAAGTATGTTTATTTGTTGTCTGATGACCATAGTCCAAACTTACGCTTAGTTTGGGGTTAGATGGCCGTGTGTGAGTTGTCCTGAGTTATTTATTTATTTGTAATTGTATAGGGGACTGGAATACCTATTAATTAATGGAAAAATCATAAATAACACAATTATATGTCGCAAACTTTTATAACAATATCGTTGTATTGAGATTTCTCTCGCTTGCGTTGGCAACAACTCTTGAATATGACTCATGGGCGCGGATATGGAGAAAATATTCGAGGACGCTCGATGAGTAATATAATTATAATGCTCAACCCGACGCTGGGCAACTGACGGCTTGAGATAACTTTCTTGTTCATATTCGTCTTTAAATGAATACGTCCGTCATGAAAAGAAGGAATGTTCTTTTTGCTTTGAAGTTGGTATAACATATGCCGGATTCGATACCTCGCCGAGGTAATTGCTTGTTATTTTGTAATTATTTTCGGGTGTTGTGTGTATTTATTTTTAATTTATTTTATATGTTAATCAAGAATTAGGTAAATACTGCTTATGGTGTCTACAAGAAACTGTATATATATATATATATATATATTAATTTTATTATATATATTAAATAAGTTAACGCTTCACTACGAAACCACATGATGGTAAAAGTCTTTGATGGTGAAGCGCACTAACTTAGTAAAAGCCTATCACTTTTGACTTGAAGACATTTACATTATAATCGAACGGAAATACCGTCGCAGGTAACTTATTCCATTCCTTCGCAGTGCGAATAATGAAGGACGTGGCGAAATAAAATGTATATTAAAAATTCATTATATCCTGGCTACACCAAGTAAACAAATATGGAGAGCTATAGAATAATTACGTATTTTAAATATTAATATGTACAACCTACTACAGGTAGGCCGATATATTTCGTAAAGTGAGTTGGTTTCTGAAACGAAATAAATAGTTTTCATTTCATTTTATGTCGGAATTTGACAAGGCTCGGTCTGTGTCTAAACTTCTTATAAGAAACTGGCGTCCCCAAGCGTCATTTCAATTAACTGATAAAAAAGGCATCAAGTATTTTTTACATATTTAACTAAACAGCCAAAAATATTGCTAAAAATAAATAAAACGCTCTTTTTCATCGCTTTCATGATTAAACCAACTAACATAAAAACCCCTTAATATCCCTGTAATTACCCCTAAAACTCCATAATCAACATTTAATAAAACCGCGCTAAGAGATGCTGGTAAGTCCGTTGTTATCTAATTACTCTCTTATATACTCTTCTATATACGAAGTTTACGCTTCGCTCCTATCGGTCAATCTGCTGTTAGGGTGCAGACACACTAGGGTCGAATTAAAAACAATCTCTATATAAGCATTATCGTTATCGATTCCGCTTG
The DNA here is from genome assembly GCA_018249125.1 of Asbolis capucinus. Lineage (NCBI taxonomy): Eukaryota > Metazoa > Arthropoda > Insecta > Lepidoptera > Hesperiidae > Asbolis > Asbolis capucinus. The sequence continues at coordinate 1,007 of DWJZ01004119.1, read as the reverse complement.
CTTCAGCAATCTACTGCACAGAAAGAGATAGAAACAAGGGAAGCCTTGTTTCTTTCTCTTTCTTGCGTGTGCGGTTCTATTAGTTCCTGGTAGGCAACAAGCTAGTATTATTATTAATATTGGGTATTAATTAATAATAATACTAATTAATTAATATTAATTAATATTAATTAATAATAATTGGGTATTAATGTCGGATGGTGGCGGTAATTACTTTCAAGTGATTTATCTTATCATTTGCCTACTTAGCCCATAAAAAAAAAACAGATTTTACTATACTGTTTCCAATCTTACTATCACACTTCGTTAATGATTACTGAAATGGTACCTTAGTATATAATCTGTAAATAATATCTGTGTTAAATAACGATTTAATTAAACATTAAGATTACAATACAAAGATATGCATATCACAATCAATCAAGATCAATTCGACTTAAAATCGACATTTACTTAGTCTTGTAATGTCTTTCAATTATCGATATGGTACACGTTAGTCTTGTAATATCATATATATTGTTGAAAGAAATATTAGATATAATTTGTACTTTTAATGAACCTGTAGCTTAGTTATTATTTTGGTAGTGACGGATGAGTTCAAGTCCCGGCCGAGATACGTCAATTTATGTTATAGTTGATGCCTGTGACATGTTTGTGTCACATCCATGCCACCTGTGACACAGGAACCTAGTACGGAACCTAGTACACTGTTATAGCCGCGAGTTTTAATTTAATATTTTTAAATTAATCTTGACTAGATCAAGTGCACTCACAACTTTATGCCTGCTTCACCCACTTCCTTTTGCTTTATGATATCGCGCAAGCTGCCAGTTTGAAAATCGAACGCGAGGACGAAACACGCGTCGTGTGTTTTAAAAAAAATTATCGAATCTTTTTTTTTAATGTGAACAATAGTGTTGTGACAATGTCAGCGTTATTAAAAAATGTTACCAATTGTATATGGCACGCATTTGACTCGTTACAAAATAACGAAGTTGTTCATAAAT
>DWJZ01004118.1:0-15853 GCA_018249125.1 Asbolis capucinus | reverse complement strand
AATGGATCTATAATTAAAGTTGGTGTTTTTAAATATTTTTAAGAGACCTTGTGTATTTTATCAACGTATTAGGCTGGCGCTTGAAAGAAACAGCTGTTATTTTAATCGGTCCGCCTATTTGATATGTTGTTGGGTGCAATGACACTAATTTTAATTGTCCAATTGAATTCACCGAGTAAATTGATTTCTATTAATGAATCCAAGGACAAGTCCTATCGGAGAATACTGTATTATAACTTTACACAATGATGATAGTTCTTGACGCAATAGCATGAATCATTGTTGATCAAAGTTGTCGATCAACGGTGAACATGTCATAATGTGCAAATTTGAAATCTCTATAAAGAAGCAGTGTGAAAAAGAAACGGTCACTGACATGATTATGATGATACCGTTTCTGGATGTTATGCTTTTTTGGATCTGTGTTGCGGGATAATAATGAATTCTTATATGCCACTCTTTTAGATTGATTCAAGTGAATAAATAACAATAATCCTAACAAACGACGATCTTAATAAAATACTTAATGTAATCCAAAAGGAGCACAATATATCAGTGCAAAACCGAATTCAAATCGGATTCGTAATTTCTTTCAAATCAATCAAATTAGAATGCACAAAGGCTTAGATTAGTTACTCGTAAACAGAAAAAAAACTAAAAAAAATTGTTTTGGAATAAAACCCTTACGATAATTTTTCTCCCAAATACCTTCCATGTACGTACAACGGTACATAAAGTATGTTGATCATAAAGATATTGACCATATATTGATGATATTGTCAATTTTTTGCAGTTTTGTTTTTACGTGGGATGGCTGAAAGTAGCTGAGGTTCTCATAAATCCTTTTGGTGAAGATGATGATGACATTGAACTGAATTGGCTTATAGATCGTCACATCAAGGTTCGTATGAATTGTACGTAGAAAATAAAATTGTTTATAACATTTCAGCTGTGTCCAACAGCGCTACTTATGAGCTATACTTGATTAAAGTATCACTCACTTATCAGCAAAATGCGCTGTCTTGCTCTGTATTAGTCGTATTGTGAGGTAATGTTTTTAATTTTTTTTTTAGTATTTTTTCGAATATATTAAATTTACAGGTTAACAACTCTGGTGACCTAGCTAGACAAAAAAATTGTAATTTAAAAGACTAGTAATAAATAATAATTTTGCATTTACGATTTGCTTTATATTTGGTATACAAGAGCCTGATTTTGCAGCTTCGCCATACCTTTTCTTTTGCTTGCCAGATTGAAAATCACTGTACTAAGCATACATAGGGTTCGTAAATTCTTTACTTCGCTGTGGTTTTACTCTTAGACGAATTCTGCAGACAGAGAGAGCGATACTTGGTGCATTGCTATACTTTCCGTGAAATAATTAGGCATTTGGTTTAAAAGGGTTCCGCGCTCTGTAGAGTCACTAAGTTTCCTTCATGAATACCTCTATAAATGACAGTAATTATCGAGATTATTATCAGCTTACGGTGGTGTGGTAAAAAGTCGTATAACGTGACTATTTTTATACAGCGTAATAACTCATAATTAGTAAGTCTACATAGTAATCCACTGCAAGTATCTGTAGATTGAAAGATTCACTTAAACGTATTGAATGCGCACCAGTATTGAGCATGGGTCTCAACGTGTCTAAGGAGGTCAAGATCATACTACATCGCTCCAGTGTGGGTAGGTGTGTTGGTGAGAAAGATTGGTGTAATTATATAGGTTCAAGCAGTAATTATATATAGAAGAAAGTCGAGTTAGTTACACCACTTATAACTCCGAACGGCTGATTTAATTTGAATGATTTTTGTGTTTTTGGATTTGTAATCGTCCGGAGACAGATGAAATTTACAATACGATATTTAGTAATGAAACATTATTATTATTAAAATAATATTTTCCCATATAAACCTCAACGAACAGTTCGTAACGTCAAATAAGATCCGTTCACAAATTTGAAATTAATCAAAGTAGAAGATAGAGAATGCCAATGCGATAGATTAGTAGCATGCTCATTCAATTGTTTGATGTTTAGTTTTTTTTTTATGTTTTAAGTACACCGTTATTTTAGTGATTAACAATTATTCCTTATGAAGCCGCATATATGATATATTTCTATAAAAAGTTTTCTGAAGCTACCATTGGTATTTTTCTGAGAGATTTCTGAACACACCATTAATATTTTATTTGAAAGTAAACAAATAATAATATGGCATTCCTTTTATTTGTCAAATCTATGAAAGTACTCTTCTACTTCTATGAAGAAACTTTTACTGGGAGCTTATAGTATAGAATAGAACGCAAAGTTTTAGAAGATGTGACTGTTTATCTGTGCGTACGTGTGTGTATATCTCAAAAATGGCTGATCCGATTTGATTTGTGTTGTTTTTAAAACACATTTATTTTTCAAGTTACATAAACACAGCCCAAATGTTTATTAATTGTTCTATAGCTTATCAAAGAAACTAATTTCGCGCAAAGGATTCGTGGTGACAGCTGGTTCAAAACACTTTAATTAATTGAGTAGGACAACGTCTGCCGGGCCAGCTAGTAATTTTATAAATTCTACAATTTCATATAGTACATTTATACCATACTTCTCTACTTTATAGTTTGTCTTCCATCCGAAATGAAAATAAAAAACCTTTTGATTGAAATGTGTTCTAAGAAATAGGTATACATTTCTCGGATCAATATTTTTTTCTTTATTTCAGGCAGCTTACATGATAGTAGACGAAATGCATGAAGAACACCCAGAGTTGTTGAAAGACCAGTACTGGGAGGAAGTTGTTCCCAAAGACTTGCCTTACACTGTTGCGTCAGAGCACTACCGACGTCATGAGCCGCCATGTTCAGCAGACCATTATAAAGTAAAGGCTGAAGATGCGGTCTATGCTAATGTACAAGCTCCTAGAAAAAGCCATGACGAAACATATGCTGATTATGTAAGATTTATTTTTTAAGCAATTGTTTTGATTATCCAGATAACCTTGTTCTTCATTTTCAGTTTTCGTTCTCATAAACATCTTTATTGCTCATTTAAGCTTTTGTATCTGTACCTTCAATGATTTAATTGCCTTTTAATGTTTAACTTCACAATTTTTCTTCAGGAAAGTGTAGACACTCCTTTGGTAGAACGACGAAAAAATTGGTTTCAAAGACAAATCTCGAGAATGGGCTCGGTGCGGTCAGCATCTACTGCTTACTCTTCGGGCGGGTTGTTTGGAAGGAATCGACATAATTCAGTTGTGTATTCGGGCCCGGAGGCTGGCCAGCCGGTAGCCCCACCTCCACCACACCATAAGATGTCCTTGTACGAAAGACTAGTGGGACGTAAGTCTGGACGGGGCCAACATCGGCAAAATTCTAGACATGGTAGGTGTTTAGGCTGAGTCAGCATATTCAAAATTCATGTTCAGTATACCTATTGTCACAAATCCACTACTGCATTGTGATCAAACCCAGGACAATCTTTAAACTTCTCTTTCATTCTTAAATTGCAGGTGGGCAAAAGAGTAATGGCTCAGCAGTGCCTATTACGCTACGGAACAGACCTCGTATACCCACTCCAGACGTTACCAAAGAGGTCATGGACCGGGAGAACCGCCTTGCCATGGGCATGCAAAATATGGGAGTAATAATGGCGCACCAAGGTTACCAGAACGAAGTGCCCGTGTTGGGTGCGTTAGTTCTCTCGCCAATACAAGAGTTAGATAGTGGGTCGGTAAATAACACGTTGCATGCGGGCCAGCCCGGCACAACCGCGCTCGCACAAGCAGTGTTGTCGCCCAGTTTGACGTCAGGCATCACGCCAATGTTGGCATCTACCCCGGTAGTAGCACCAGCTACCCTTTCCTTGGGTGTGTCGCAGCTAACTCTCGTGAATGGCTCGACACCGTCCACGCCGCGGACGGACCGAGGTTTATCCACTCCTCCGGTTTCGAGAGTAACGGTAACAGAATTACCTTCTGATCGAGACAGTGAACACAGTGGCACTGGAACTCCTCCGGAATTCGCGAGAAAACCCAATGGATCAAAACGAGGAGAAGTTTACGTATGAGCTACCATGTGATTAATAAATTTTGTTACTTTTAAGCGACAGCTTTTCAAAGTCTATTGTAATATTATGTACCAACTTAGTATTTAATGTTTATATAAAATCTGGAACATCACAGGAAATGTGAAGATTTATTTGTCTTCAGAATTATTGTTCTTTAGACTATCATGCTCATCAATAGTGCTCTAATGGTGAGTATTGTTAATAGAATACTGTAATTAATGAAAGATCTATTTTTTATCTATTCAGTCAGTAAGTGTAGGATTGTGTTAAACTAGGGTACCTAGTATGACTACATGACGAAGGACATATAAGTGAAGCTTATAGGAAAAAAGACTGTAACGTTTTAAAACATTGTCATTAATCTATATGCTGCTTTAGGACTCCATATAGATATTCTTTTGGAATATTTTTATATTTTTATTGTAGGGAAAACTAAGCGTCATTGTACCTATATTGTTAAGTGGTTTAAAGCAGAGTTAGACCAATTTCATGTTTGATTTAAAAATGTTTTAATAATGAAACCATCTAAAACTGATTGTTAACTGTAGTGTACTATAGGAACGGCTTTGTTCTACAGTGAGGGTTGCCAGATGTTTGATAATTATTTCGACTCTCCAGTTAATTTGCAATATGTCCAACTGTCGACAAAATGCAAAATATATCTACTGACCAAAAATTTTTTTGGTTCATAGATATAAAATGCATAGCATAGAAATAAAAAGTTTAAATGGACACAATATTTAACCATTTGACTTGTATTAAAATATTAAATTTTTTATGGAGTCCTTTTTTATATTCAAAATATACTATTTAGATTTTGTTTTATTTAAGTTTTTTGCCACCTCAGTTGGCTATTTGAATCTGGCAACCCTTATTCCACATCCTTCAATGTGTGGCTGAGGATATTGTGATATCTTACACATAACATCAAAAGATTAATATTACCTCAAGGAAGATACTTATTGCATACTATATAATTTATATCTTTAATAATAAATATAAGGAGATCCTTTCCCCAAACAAAAAAATGTGTAGGTATATTAAAAATTGTTAAATTCCTGTACTACAATTTAATAATATACTTTTACGTCTGGGATTAACTATTGATATATTTCCTTGGGTGGTGGCGAGAATCATCATCAATTTTTTACTCGATTTAATTGTCATGACTCGGATTTTGCGGAGAATCCAAGTAAGTGTAACTAGTGGTGCTTATATGTGATTGATAATATTATGTACCTACCTGAGTAGGTATGAATCTCTTATTTAAAACTGATATTTTCGTATTTAAATTATAAAAATCTCTATATCACTACCTTTTTAAAAACTAGATTGAATTTATGCACAAACAGGGATTGAATTGTATAATATATGTGTATAAATAAATTAGTTGAATGATAGCTTTTTTTTTTCTTGTACCTTTACTATTGTAACACTTAAGTCTAAATAACCCCTATTAATATTATAAATGCGAAAGTAGTTCTGTCTGTCTGTCTGATTGGTACGCTTTCACACATAAACCACTGAACCCACTTTGATGAAATTTGGTAGAGATATAGTTGACCCTGAGGAAGACCATAGCCTACTTTTTATTGCGAAAAATTTAAGAAAAGGGGTTAAAAGAGGGGCTAAATGTTTGTATGGAAATTTGTCATTATTAAAGATATAACAGCGAAACTTTGTTTTAAGACCCATAACAGGAAATCAAAGGAAATATTACTACTTTTTATTGTGGGACAAGAGGCTGAAGGGGTTAAAAGAGGTGATGAACGTTCGTATAGATCATCATCATAATTGCTTATAGGCAGACAAGTTAAACTTATAACACCTCTTCATTTTCGTCGGGGTTACAAATCCTATGGCGCGCATGCCACTATTTTTTGACGCTCTTAGCAACTACAAAATAGATTCTAAGCTTAAATTAGGAGTATCTGCCGTATTGGGGCGGCTTAGAATTAAAACACCAATCCCAGGTTGGCCTGCCTGCACAACAGGCGTACAAACGTCAGCTGCTCGGTGGTAGGGTTTCGCGGAAGAATTATATATGTTTTTGTTAAGCCTGCCTGGCAGGCTACCACCCTTTTGCTTGAATCAGCCGCCAAATTATTCGTCGTGTTCCTGGTTCAGGGTTTGAGAATCAGTTCTCCTCTTTTTGTTCCTGTCCTTTAGACCGTTCTTTTCATTCTATTTCTGTCACCGGTCTTGAAGAGGTATCTGTCATTATTAATACTGGTTGCTTTGGCATCGCTTCCCTTGTTTCTTTCTTTTCCCTTCGTATACGGGTCTATTGCTTCCTTCTTGATAGGCAATGCGTTAGTATCAGTCCAGTCTGGTGTTATTAATGTCTATGGGCGGTGATTATCACTTACCATCAGGTGACCTGTCAACTCTTTTGCCAGCTTATCACAAAAAAAAACATCTTAAACCGCACTTGTGAACACAGTATTGAAATGGATAGCCGTCGGAAGTAGGAGAAGGTAATGAATTTCGCTTTCCTTTGCTTATTATCAAGTCACCCTTGTACTTTTTATTCGCGACGCTCGCAGCTATGGCGTCCCAACATTCCCAGAAGCCCTGCTTCTAGCTTCTATTATTACTCTTCCTTTTGAACCTTACAATCAGCGTTGAAGATGTAACTGACGCACTCAGAGAAGATGATGAGTAATCAGATCGCCCCGGAGTACTGCTGAGGCGCCCGCCCTGGATACATTCATAATAAAACGATACCGAACCATTCCTAAGTTGATGAGTGTAACGACTAGTAGTAAGTGAAGGATACATCTTACCCAGTCCATCCCCAGGTTATAAGCAGTACTTAGTAACTAATGCAGTATATTATTAGATAAATAAGATTTATTTGTAGCCAGCTAAAGGGGTTGAAGATACTCAGCCGACTTTTTATCTAGATGTCAATTACAATATTGTAATGTAATAAGAAAAACCTTTAATATAATCTGTATTAGATAGTGATTAGGATGGTCTTGTGTTCAAACCCTATATGCATTTCTAATTTTCAAAATGTATGTGCGTATTAGAAGTTTATTTTTACTTGTTTCGGTGAAGGAAAACATCTAAAAAAACTCTTACACGTGCAAAAGATTTTACAGGGACTGTGCCAAATTGCAATTATAATGTTTCTTTCTTTCAGATACCATACATCAAAACACGAATGGTACGAATTTCTAGTTACATTTTGTTTTTACGTGACACTCAAATGAATATAAAATAAGTTCTTGACTGCCTGTAGATTAGTTAAATTATTATACTTATCATATTATTAATTAGTAGTAAATAATTCATTAGTAAAATGCATAAGGCCAGATTCGAATTACGCGCGAGCGCATCACTATTCCAAGCATGCAAGAGTACAGCCAAGACTCGGACCACAGAGATGGATCATAATCTAATGTCTGTGACTCGGATGGGTCTGAGAATTCCTCTTCAACACTCCCTTTCACTCCTGGGAGTATCCCATAAAGTTCTCGAAAGTCTGTGAAGTCTACATTTGGCCAACATGATAGACTATATTCCTCATACTGTAAGATGAGATTGGAGCTTAACAGCGGGACAGTTATGGGTTGCAATGATAAAATATGACGAATTAAGGTGTTGCTAGTGTTTATGCCGTGTGTAATAATTAAAATTAGGTCTAGAAAGACTTTAAATTTACTCTGAAAACTAAATGGCAGGCTATGGAAAACCAAAATAAAACTTGCTCAGCTCGTTCATGGTTTATTTTTATAAAAGCGTGCAGTCCTTTTATATAGTAGGTTCTTCAGCGTCGCAATTGCTACAGCTTGACCATAGACAATATACCAGAAATCTTGGCTAATGTCTAAATAACTATCCCTATTGCTATAAAGTTATTCTGTGGATTGGATATTGATAGTTGAATACGGTTTTCTTGATTCTTCCTTTGTAATTTACATATTAATTGTCTTGCTCTGTGTTGTAAATTATATTTGTAACTAAGGAACATCGTTTCTAAAATATTGTATTTCAGTTTTGTTTTGGCTTTGGTGATTTCGATCGATTTGGTGATTTTACTGACTACCGGTATACTGGTACGTGTTTTTTTTTGTTTAATCCTCTGTTCTTATTGCTTTCTGTTTCCAATCTGCTGTAACTCGCACATTAAAGTATTCGATACCCATAGTTATTCTCAACAAGTGGATACAACTAAGAGATATTGTAGCAGTGGACGTGTATAGATATTGTTAGTTTGGGAGCAGGTCTTTGCAGTCAATATACTAACTCCGTCAATATAATTTTGTTTCTCTTATACATGAAAAGAATGTGGTTTGATGAAGGTGAAAGTAATATTTTTTTGTAATTGCTTTGTTCTAAAGTTGTGTTTTATAGTAACTAAATAAATAAGACCAATCAATGAAGTATTTAATGAATTTCAGCTAATTGTATTATCTTCTTTTTGTTCTTATATGGTCTCTACTCAGCAACCAAAAAAAATTGTTAGATTATTTTCTATCATTGTTACAACTCATTTATGTTTCTTTTGGCTAAATCACTGCTTTTTGGTAGCCAATTCAACATTTACAACCACTATTGAATGCAATATGTGTCACATGTATATTACATATCCATTGTTATTTACTAATCCACTTCAAAATGTATGTAAGTGCTATACTAAATTTCTTGTATCATAAGTGCCAATGTTGTATTTCCTTTTGTAGGGTGCAAAAACTAAAACCAATGAATTTATTAATTCTGCCATAAAATTGTTTCTTACCCATATGTTAACTACATACTAAGGTTAAAGCAGAAGTTTAAATTTTTAATCCCTTCTGTTTAGGCAACATGCCTGACTGCAGTAAGAAAACATCTCGACCATCAGGGGTATCTCGGAACTCACGTTCCGCATCCCGACGTAAGTATATATATATAACTAAATAATAAAAAACATTATAGATGATAGATTGAGGCAGCTGAAATAAATAAATTTTTGCCTTTAAGACAAATGCTTGTATAGCAATGATTAGGCTAAGTATTGAGGTTTCTTGCAAGCTTCTTCAAACTTGTGTTTGAAATAATCACTTTCCATAATAACTCACAAATTATTTTTTCACTTTTAAATTTGTTATTATTTCTGATGATGAAAATGATTATTTTGAAATTTGAAATATGATGATGAAGACCTAAAAGTATTATTCTAGGAACTGATTATTTAGTAAAATGTAACTAATATTAATTTTGCTAAAGGTTGAACAGTTTCTAGTAATGATTTCGTTCTTCTGAAGGCATGTAGTGTTGTTCTTATTAAATAAAAGTCCTTAAGCCATGTTGGAGGCTTTCAGGAAGTAAAAACAATTGACATGTGGGTTGACCAATAGACTGTATACCCCTTCACAATGAAGTAGCATTGTGTGTGTGTTCTAAACTTCTATGAGAAGAGACCTGAGCCTATACTGTGTTAATATATTGTATAAATTGATACCTCAAATCTTTGTGACAATCTTTTTAAAATAGGTACTTGTTTCTATATGCATTAAAACAGTTATTAAGTTAAATCTGAATTAACTTCATACATACGTATGTTACAATTCAAATTAAGTTGTGGTAAATTGTATTTCGAAGTGAAGTATATTTCCATTATGCAAGTCTTGAGTCAGACATGATCTGCATTAATTTTAGCCAGTAGTGTCGGGAACCAAAAATATTGTTAGTGATTAATCTCCAGACTTTGATATAATGTTTTTTAGTATATTAATATGAAATTTGAACAATCATTCGTAACACTATAATGGAACATAAATAACATTGATTGTTATATCAAGTGAACCAGAATATTTTACAAATTCTTGAACAATAAACATATATAATAAACTCTAAAATAATGTGTAACAATTAATGAGGTAATCATCAACTATCAAATTTAGAAATACGATTTTTCTTCAGCCTGCGTCCAGACAGGGGCTCGCTGCACCGATCGTCAAAAGTTCTGCTGCTTAAGCAGTACTGAGATAGAGGGGAGGTTGGAATTTTCTTCCATCCATTTGAGCTTTTAATAGTGCATTACTTTTTTGTTATCTTAAGAGCTTAATGGACATGTTTTCTATATTTTTTTATGTAATTATGTTCATCTAGCAAAATTTGCCAGCTGCTTCTCTATATTGATGTTTTATTTTATTGTTTTTTTTTGTAAGTAAATAAGTTTCCTTCCCTATTTAAATAAAAAATAAATAAGTTGGAAAATTATTTTTTGTGCATTGTCATTTTGCAATTATAATTTTGCTGGCTTTAAAATAATTTGTTATGTAAGTATGACGGCTTAACCTTTAGCTGCTGCAATGCAAGTTAGGTTTAGTAATTATAGTTCTGTTTTAATTGAAACAATTATTATTACTATTATTAAACTATTGTTATGTATACCTACCAAAATCGATCTTGTTTAAAAAGAGCACTTGGGTGACACTGGGTGAGTGTAATATGCGGAACGCGGTACCTGAGGTTGCTAGAACATCTAGCAAATAAAATGACAATCCTTCTTAGATTAACTTCATGTTTAATTTGTATAATTGAACATAGACATAGATTGAGCTTTACTGAAGACAATTTCTTAATCGTAAATTCTAAGGTTCTATGATAAGGGCCTCGTTGGAATTTGTCTTATTTTTCTTAGGTCCCATTCGCATTATCACTTAAACATTGCGACACAAACGCGACTGAAACACCAACTTGGGGTCCGAACGTCGACAAGTTATTTGGTCGATGGGGTCAAAAGAGATAACTTGAACTCGAACAGACTTAACGTCTTGAGGGCATGCAGAAAAATAAACTCATCGCCTCAATCCATAGAAATAAAAAAACCAACAACCCTGCAAAATGTTATGTAAGCAGATTACTCGCGTGGAGTCAAAATCTGCCCCATTCATTGCAATTATCTCCATAGATTTAGGTCGCCTTGAGTGCACTCTTAAACCAACCATTGGTCAATCAATTCAAGGATGCTTTGATTAATTTGGTCAGAAAAAAATCTAATATTAGAAATAATTTACACAGTTATATATGTATGCATACATCAAGCCAACACTATAACTTGAAATATCACATATTATAGTATTCGATGTACCTGATGATCAACATTGAAAGGTTATTATTCTATGTATGCCGTGTCGATGTAGTGATTATGCATGGCAATGTAACGACCAGTAATTTTTAGTATTCGTAAGGTCGACTGTCTTTTCTGTTAACAGTAAATATCGTGTACCTGCTTCTAAAAGCAGCGTGGTAATTATATTTTTCTGTTGCTCTTTCAAATAGTGAACGTATCGACGTGCTGAACACTCCAGCTTTTTCATGAACCTGGGGCTTTGTTAATTTTTTTTGCATATTAATGGAATTCGCATGATAATGTATGTATGTATCATGTATGTTTGATAGATTGTATGATAGATGTTATTACTCGTATTAGTCGAAATATAATATCGTTTTCGTTTTTGTGTATCTATTTCTTTCTCCATAGGTTGGAGTGGAATATATCTATAATTGTCATAATAATATAGTAGCGTTAGTTATTAATATCAATTTAATTTCGATAATTTCTTAATCATTTGATATTGAGGCTCTTAATATATAAATATGCCCCGGCTCTAGCGAAAATTTTTTATATCACAAAAATAGAGTCAAATTTTTGTAACGTTCAAGTGGGACTGATACATTATCTGGGGACTAATGTACGTGTACAATAGGCTTTACCATCTAGGACTACATCGCCACTTACCATCAGTTGGGATTGTAGTCAACCATTAACTTATAAATTGTAAAAAAAACCATGAAAAATAAAGCAATTTTACAATCATTATTGGTGAGTTTCGTTAGTTTGAAACTTTCACGCAAAAATTACTTCAACTCTAGTGCAATAAAAAATGTGGGAAGCCTTGGCCGAGATCCGAGACTGATCTTAGATATGGATCAAAACGTATTATGACCTGTTTTGATCTTACGAGGTATGATGCCAAAGGGAAAAATTCAACCACCTTAGTGAATGGAAAGAGTGAAAAAATAAATCTAAAGAGCCAAAAAAAAAACTGTTTTAGTTCAAACTATAAATAAAAAACGAAGGTAATTTAAATATACTTTGACTTCCCGGGGTCGGTACTGCCAATCTCCTCCAATTTTGTGCAGATAGATGCAGCAGCATTCGGCAACACCTCAAAAGAACTTTTAGCTGCCAGAAATAAATCATAATTATTGATTTAAAAATTTGAAGAGGAATTATCATAATGTAATTTTTTTAATGAATTTGTGGTATTTTAGGATTACTCGCCTTCAGGAAAAAATGCGCCAATACAATCGAGAGTTGCGCGACAAGGTGGAAGAGATAACCAATGAGCCGCGCGACGGCCCAATGGACGCAGTTCTGAAGACTGTTGTTGAAATGACGGTATATCTTTGATTTACCTCAATTTGCTTGTTTCGACCGTAAAAAAGAATCAAGCAATAAACCGCACCATTTATAAAAAAATTAGCATCAGAATATCTGCGTTCAATGGTCTTGTCAAATTAAAACGTTTGGAATTTATAATTATATATATTATTGCAATTTATCTTTTATAGATTAGCATAACTATGACAGACTCAAAATATTTTTGTTTTTACCGTATATGTAATAATAGCCATTATAACGTAGTATTGTTTATTTATCCATGATCAGTTGGATCAAACATTCTAAATATATTTTCAGACTCAATACGAGCGTCCCATACGCGCGAATGGCATGTCCAACGGAATGGGCATAGGGATGAGGAACGAAGTGGGAATTGGTATGGGGGGCGGGGTGTCTTATGGAGTTGGAAATAGGATGCAGAACAGGACTGCTAATGGAGCTGCGACCGGTATGGGAAATGGGTATGGAATGGGAAACGGTCTGTCCAACCGTAGCGGGAATAGGATTCTCAATGGCATGGTTAATGGTATGCCAAATGGGATTCCGAATGGTGTAGGAGGCCACGTGGCTAGGAATGGGATGGCAAATGGGATTCATGCCCAGGTTTGTTTAAGTTCTTTTTTAAGTTATCTTTTGAAGATAAGTGGTCAATTCTTAATACGTCCCTAGTGGGAGATGATTACCAAAGGCATAACCGATTAATATTGGTAAACTGCGGCTCTTTGGCTACTCGGTTGAGGCTCTATAAAAAAATTTTTTAGGTCCGACCTAAATTTCACCTAAATTTAAATTTATAATCTTGACTTATATCAGACAAGTAAATTTCTTTAAAGCAAGCTTTAGCAATATTGTGTAAACGCCTGACGTTAAAATGACGCGGTATCCTAGTACGACACTATAAGTAAAATATAATTATTTATTTATTTGATATGAAATTAACGAGTATATGTATGTTTAGGTGCTGGGAGAAGAAGACCTGGCTGCTCTGATCGCCAGTGCGTTGAACCGATTCAGGGATGAAGTGATTCCTGATGAAGAGCGGCCTCGCTTTTAAGCATGTGGTCCACGTGAGTTTCCTCTTCGTAGTATCGCCGTAGCCAGCAAACAATTTGAAATTGGTCCAATTTATCATATAGTATTTATAATTTATTGATTGTATCTTTTTAACCGATTAATAATATCGATGTTTAAAATAATTTTGGTGCACTGAACTTCTTCGCTTAACTACGTCCTTTATAATATTCTAGAAATAAATTATAGTAATGATTCAAGGAGAGCCTAGAATAGGAATATTCTTATAGACCGTAGGTCTAAAACCCATAAGAAATTAAAAGTTCTTATCGGTGATGGCCGGTGTGGTATAATGAGATTCTTAGTTCTATGTTTGAATCAATTATTCCTATTTTAAATTGATACCTAGAGCAGTTTATATTAGCGGAGCGGTGATAGCCTAGTGCTGAAGAACTCTTTACGGGTTCGAATCCCAGAGCGGGCACATCTGCCTTTTCGGAGTTATGTGTGTTTTAAGCATTTGAGAAGGTAAACATCGTGAGGAAACCTGCTTGCCGCAAAGTTTGCAAAACTCAAAGGTGTGTTAAGTCTGCCAAGCCGCATTTGGCCAGTGTGGTGGACTATGGCCTTAACCTTCTCATTCAGAGAAGAGACCAGTGCTCAATAGTGGGCTGTGATGGGTTGAGATGCTGATGATGATGAGTTTATATTACACCACAAACGGAACATCTTAATTACAATAAAATATATAAAATCTAAATAGTACGGTAAACAGAGAATCTCAAATAATTTGGTGTTTTGTTTTTTTTTTCAGGTCCACGCTGTCCATATATTCCAGAGGCAGTGGGACGAATTGTGTGTTGTGAATTTTTGTATTCCCCATGTATTGTAAGCCTACAGTGTATGTCAAAATTTGTTTTTCTAAATCAAGGGTGGTCAACCTTTTTGACAGTCGGGCCAAAATGAGGAATCATTATATACTGCCGGCCACTGACAATTGCTAGTTACTCACAGGACTTGCGTAAAAAAATGTCTTGAAGGTGCCATTTAAAATCTGTTCACAGGCACTAGGGTTGAGCACCTTTGTTCTAAATTGTGACGTAGTACACTTATGGGACGATTTCCACCTTATGCACTATTGCTCATACTAAATGTAATGTCATACATTTTACGTATTCATTTTCTTTACACAGTGTAAAGTCCGTTACGATCATACTCTGTTTTGGTAGAAATCGTGCCTTACAGTACACATGACAACAACGATAAATTGTGTAATTCGTCTATTTATTCTGATATAAAAAAACACATGTTTCGGACAAATTCTTTTGTATGAAAATGATTGACTAAATCATTTAGTTCGGGTCATTCTGTGAGGCATTAAATTACAATTTATTTAATCCAAATGCGTGTTTTTATTTATCCTGTAACCTCTAGATTTGCCTTTATTGTTGTTATGTTGGCTTCATCCTACTAACCCACTTCAAGCCACAGTCACTCGTCATAGAAAGCAGGGTGCAGATGAATGAGTGGGCAACTTAAATGACGAGATATTTTACTGCCATACTGCCAGACGACTTTCCATGTTCCAACGGCAATATAACGACAACTGGTTATATAAAACGTTATATAAAACAAATTCGTGTTTCCATAGATCTTTTCAATAGTCTGCTCAAAAATCAGTCATAGTTCATAGCCGAGACGAGAAGAGACGTACGGTGCGGAAAATTTGTATTTCTCTATTATTTCATTCCTATATATTTTGAACTAGCGTTTGTGTATTCGAATATCGTCAATAATATCGTATCTATAATGTTAATTATTATAGAAACAATATTATAATATAGCCCGCATACACAACCTTTTAGCGCAAAAGGAAACGTTTATTGTCCCAGTGGCACAATCAATACAATCGGGATAAAATCTATCCTCAATTCATTTCTTGCATGCAGTCTACCTACAGAAATGGATCATAATTAATCGCGCATGTGTATGTACTTTACTTTCCGACAAGCGGATAAAATGGCTGCTTAAGACTTCATTTAAATTAATCCACTATACATCGCAATTAGCGTTGTACATCACGTACCATAATATTTAGCCTATTTCATCTGTATTTAGCTGTTAAAATTCTACAAATATTTTAACCGATATCATCGCCGTAAACCTCTTTCGGTTTCCTTTCATCAGTAAATATTTTTTCTTTTAAATTGGATGAATTTTTTTTTACAATTAAATGTTTTACATTTCTTGTGATTTTATTATGAAATGTACTTCCTTTCTGTGTATAGGATGCTTCACAATACATTGCTGAATAAGGTAACAAAATTATAGAGCCCCTTCGTTACCCGTAATGAAAATAGAACTATTGTTACTCT
>DWJZ01004117.1:0-15855 GCA_018249125.1 Asbolis capucinus | reverse complement strand
ACACTTCTATATTCATCATCAACATCTCAACCCATGACGGCCCACTATTGAGCATGGGTCTCTTCTCTGAATGAGAATGTTAAGGCCGTAGTCCACCACGCTGACCAAGTGCGGATTGGCAGACTTCATACACCTTTGAGTTTTGAAAACTCCCCGGCATGCAGGTTTCCTCACGATGTATTCCTTCAACGTTATAGCGAATAGGCCAAATTCTTAACCACTAGGCTATCACCGATTTTTTGTTTTTTTTTTATTATTTTAGAGAACAATGCTATTTTTATGTTAATGACGGTATTATTATTGTTAAGGTCTGGAATTGGTTTTGGACCCCTGAAATTAATGTAATTGATATATCTATCTATCGATATATCGATCTAGACACTGCGTATATAGGAAAATTTCCTCCCCACATCCACTAAAATCAATTCAGCCACTTCAGATTTCTTTCCAATAATGTCGCTTCTGTACCACGGTCTTGGGTTCGATCGGGTTAAACAGATTTATGTTTTTTCTCGGGTTACGATGTCTGTTTCGTGTATTTTGGGTTACCCATACTATTCGCTATAATAAGTGCAAATTCGATTTGAAATATTCAATAACAAATCGTTGCCTAGCAACCTGTGGCAAACAAAAGAACTAAACTTTTTTTTGTTTTATCAGTTGTTACCTCTTTCGTACCAGCACATTTAAAAAAAAACCCGTAAATCATGCTATTTGCTCGGTGACAAATGCGTAAAATGTATTATAACGAAAAGCAGTAAATTATAAAAAGAAAGTTTGTTAACCCCTTCATGAAATTAAGGATGTCAGATTATGAATTTGTGAATGATGTTGTGTGGCTGGTATTACAATATTTATTTATAGTTCGTACTTGTTCTTTGATCAATACTTAGTTTAATAACTAATTTTCAAAACTATAATGAGTAGTTTAGCGGAAAAATCTCATTTATTCAAGTTGGTAAAATCCTTTTTTTATGGTTTGTCTTCATTTATTCCGATTTAAAGTTGCACGTATACACAGGTAATTCTAGTATATCTGTCATCCGCCGTAACAAAAATTTATTTTTTTATTGACATCTTATCTACATATTATAAAATGTAAGAATATTTTATGAACGGCATTTGACTTTTGAAGAAATTCTTGAGCAGGAAAGCCACTTAGTGAAATTAGAACAATAATTTATTCAAACGACATCCGTAAACCATTTGGAATATGTCCAAGTCTATGTCAATTTTCATTTAACTGTTCCTCGTCTCTCATTCTATCCTCTGGGAATTAAACTACGTGCTATAACTACGATGGGACCTAGACCATTAAAATAAAAGACTTTTATATCGTCTTACTAAAACTGAACTGAGAACTAGAAATCTTATGGAATTCTGCATCCAAAACTATCGTAAATCTAAACTTTCTTGAATCAAAAATTGTCTATACATTATACTGAATATAATACAGTAGTACAAATAGTTTTATTATTATAAAAAGGAAAAAATCTTTGTCTGTTAAAGGATAAATTTTATAACGAAATCTGATTTTAAAAATTATATAATGGCTTCAATCCATCGATGGCCCACTACTGAGCACGGGTTTCACCTCTTACTGAGGAGGCCTAGTGCATACTTCACCAAGCTGCTCCAATGCGAATTGGTGGCAGGGTTAGTGCCAACTCAAGTGTCGGAAGTTTTTAAGCCACCTGAAAGCCTACGTGGCTTAACGGTAGCTGTCTAACTCCATCAACTGGGTCCGATGGCTTTACGTGCACTCCGAAGCCCGGAAGCGCTAATCAAATTTTTGCCGCTAGCGGTCAAAATTATATAATGCAATGTTAAAATTGACTAAATATTTTTAAAATAGTTCATTCTTGGTAACCGAATTAAATCTTTCTTTGCGAACTCTGTTTCAAAAATACGAAATACACTAATGATTTCAAAGGAAGACTTAACTAAAGGAAAAGAACAATTTTTCCGAAGCAAAGCTAAGACGGTTTTCTAGTCGAATAAAAATAAAACACAAAACATAACTGAATGCGATAAAAAAGGTTCAATGTTTCATACAAAGGTACCTTTTCTAAGTTTCTAAGTCTTTGGTCAGAAACAACCAAAGAATGGCAATAAATTAATGAAAATTATTTTTCGATTTCGACCCAAAATAAATAAGTATCTCACGGCAACTCACACTTGACCATCAGATCCCAAACTAACCATTTTTGCTTATACTATAGTGATCAGACAACTGACAAAGTATGTATATTTTTGTTACACCCAGACTCAGAACAAATACTCCTGTTCATCACAGAAAAGTTTGTCGTGGGTGGGACCGAACCCACGACCTAGATCGAACCCACGACCTCCGTTCACTAGACCAAAAGGCCAGTCAAATACTTCTCGAGTACAAGTTTTTCATATCTAGCGCGTCTGATTTAAGAAACCCGAAAAACAAAGAATTTATTACTTTAATTCCTTTTATTTCTTTCACAATAAAGCAACCCTACAACTGGCCCAAAATTAAAACCTTACGAATGCGAATACGAATGAAATATCGATTTATTGATTCAACTATAGTCTCTATTTCAACTATCATTACTTCGGTTATTCTGTGCTCGTCCATAGACATTCTTGACAATTGACATGGGTTTAGATCTCGACGTCTTTGAAGATTTTGTCTGACGTGGGCATGGACGTAATAAATTCTTATTTCAGCATTTTTTTCCGTCAATCTTTCTGATAATCTTACTTTAAAATTTTTTGGTGTTTTGCTTTAAAATGTTCTTTATAGGGATTGCAATCCCGCGGGATCCCGCTGCACTTATCTGCTGGATCCCGCACTCTTAAAACGCGGATCCGCAAATTTGGAGTTTTGCCTTTGAATATATCGATTCAGCCTACTACAGTAGAATCCAAGAGAACTTTTTCCGCATCAGGATATATTTGCAGTTTACTCAGAAACAGGCTCGGAGACTATAAATGCCATGTGCTTCTTAAGATCATATTGTCAATAGTTACCATCGTAGGTTAGTGTAGTAATATGTATGTAAGAGAATGTTGTGATTTGATTTTATTAGTCATTACTAGACATATGAATCAGACTAAATTAAAAATGTTATTAAACTGTTGTTAGATGTAAGGGTAAAATTAAACAAAACTTTTGATTTACAAATTAAGGGTGAATAATACTGAGTAATAATTACTTACATTTAATTATTATTTTATTAGAAAACAAATAATATTTGCTGCATAATGGAAGCTTGCTTAATAAAAGTTGATTTTTTAAACAAATTCTGTAATTTCAATTCGATTTTATAACATAACTTTAAACATACAGGATCCAACGCGGGAATGGTCAATCCCGCATATCAATCCCGCGGGATTGCATTTTCTAGTACTTTATAACCGAACTGTCTTACAAGCTTACGCGACACTATGTACTAAAGTAGTGACATAACGTAACTTAAGACGCCCCATGTCACTGATGTGTTCCATTGCTTGAAAGAGAATTAGAAACAGTGCATAGAGACGTCACGACACCTTGTTCAGTCCATTTAATGAACTCTAAATAAATAAATACATAAGCAAGTGCAAAAACCTTTTTTCATAACCATTTTAATAAATTATATTTATTTATTTGAACTGCCCCCTGCTGCAACATTTCTTCCAGACTAAAAAAGATTAAATTGAGATTTAAAAAAATTCAGAAGGTTTTTTTTTTCTACAAATTCAATACGATTATTTTGAAACCAAACAGCATGATCAAATATCACAAAAAGTTGGGAGTCTCCTTTTGCATTTTTGTTAGGCCAACATAGACCCACATCGAGTCTCCCATGGACTCCCTTATCACCTTGACCACATCGGGAATGGTTTAAAAGTACTCCTAGATCTCCATAGTTACGAGGAGAGGCCTGTACTCATTTGAAGGTATACAGAAAAAGCCATTAACTTATTATTATTTTTATTTTTCTAACCAGCGAGTTTCTACAATATAAAACATAAACGAAATTATATTATAGAAGAAATACAACAAAGCTTCTTTATAAAGCTAAGCATATTACACACACAGAAACTCATTTCCTTTGCTTCAAGACTTCACGTAGGTTTAACTTGGCAGATAGAAAGTGCATTGAAGCAAATTCCATTGAGAAAATTGTACACAACCACTGACAGAAGTAGGTAATACAAGATAAGGGTTTGTCAGACAAAAATATTCAAGAATAGTATTTGAATTTTCAACTTGTATACTATACGAAGGTAGCTTCAGGTTTGGATTTTGGTCTTTAGTGAAACTAGGTCCTGGTGAAACTAGGGTTGCCAACCGTGCTATAATATATATTATTGTACTGTATTTAGGGACTCCATACTATAAACTAATCAAGAAATATAGAATAAAATAGTATTTTCGCGTACACAGAACAGTATATAGTATGGAGTCCCAAAATACAGTTCAATACTAATTTCAGTACAACATATCAATGTTTACATTTTACACTGTTAATAAAAAAACATTCCACAAATTTTAACGCGCCTTCCATTCTACTGCTGTAAAAGCACATGTGCATGAAGCATTAAAAATTAAAAAAAAAATTAGTTACTTTTTTATTCTCACCATAAAATATTATATTTTTTGAAGCGTACTATAATTTTTAAAGTCTTTTTTTTTTAATACTATATTCAAAGAAAAATAAGTTGGCAACCCTAGTTCAAATTCAAATCCTTCGTGCACCGCTAATTTTCAGTTTTGTGCGTAAGAAGTTGATTATCACTTTCTTCGGTGAAGGAGTTCTCCTTCACTCTGTTTATAGTGAGAAAACCTACACTCCTGAGTTTCACAAAATTCTCAAAGGTGTGTGAAGTCTCCAACTTGACCAGCGTGGCAGACTATAGCCTAAAACCCTCACACAGTAAGAGAAGACACGAGCAGTGGGACAGCTTTGGGTTCCGATGATAAAAATACACTACTACCAACTACCAGGCCAGCATTTAAAATTGGCATATCCGACTGGATCTTTTCGAAGTACCCTATTATAATTATATCATATCACTTTATAGGTTCACAAATGTAGTGTAATTATTTTTACCTGTAGTTTTTAATTGTATATCTGTTTATGAATTAAGTTCTCACGAATAAACGTTTTCTTTTTCTTTCTTTCTTTTAAATTTTTCTTAAGATCCACCGAAACGACTTCTTAATAAGAATCTACTTAATATTTACGATATGTTCGTAAACTACATTAATAAGTTAAAAGCCAATTTAATTTTTTACTTTTTAAATATTTATTTAGGGCAGATTCGACCAGAGTTTCTTGTGAATAAATAAATCCTTGGTTTGAATCGTACGGCAACGACATTGTTCATTCTACAATAAAATTTGTGAAAGTTGAGTACACGTAAAATCATATTTTTCACTTTATTTTTCTCTATTCGCTTATTTTATATTCATTTGTTATCTATTTGAGGGTATATTACACTGATATTCAGACTAATCTTTCGGTAAAACTAAACTCTCGTGAGGCTGTCTTTGATAAGCGGTTAGTTTAACATGAAATTATATATGCAGTGTATACACAAGCATCAATTGTTACTTACAATGCTTGTGCGTGCACATTCCGTAGAATAACCCACACATACACACACAAACACTCACACACAAACACACACACACAAACAAAACACATGTAGGTTCACTGACACGCACACCACAAATACAATTTGTTAGCAATATGGGTATGACGAAAGAAGTTGAAAAAAACCTTTCAAAAATAATATATATATAAATTAGTTGTCAGATTTTAGATTCTTTAATGATATTGTTTAATAAAATTATTTAAATAAAAAACGTGCCTTTTAATTCTACCTTTTTATTAAACAGTTCATTTCAGTGTATCTAGTTGGCGAGAAGTTTCAGATAGTTAATGTTATAAATGAAATTCCTTGCTTATAAAAAGTTCTATCGCGTTCTTTCCCACCTAACTCTATCACTACTTCCAACTACGAGGAAATTGGTTTCCTAGAGTTGCGAGAAAGTTAGAAGATAGTCTGATGTAATTAACATGATTTTACACGGCGTGCGTTGCTACACATCAACTTATCAACTATGTCCGATATATAATTTTAATAACAATACCATTTCCAGAGAATTGTGAACAACATCGTAAAGACATCACTGCTCTATCACCTACCATTTCAGAGTCTATAAGGGAAAAACGAACAAACATTAATTTTTATATACATAGTAGCTGCACCCGGCCCGCGTTGTAACGCATCAATTCATCAACCATGTGTCCGGTTGATACCTAATTTTGATACCAAAACCTTTTCCAGAGAATTCTATACAAAGTTACCATAAACATCAGTACTCTCTCTTGTAATTTCACAGTCTATAAAGGACAAACAAACAAACATTCATTTATAGATAGATTCATTTATAGATATACTAGCTGTACCCTATTGCACTTTGACATAAGCTAAGGAATCGGCTATTGGAGTTACCAATGGAGCATGTACACAATTTCATACGTATCTTGTTAACCGTTAAAGAAATCCTTTTCCCGAAACCGATATTCTACATAGTTTCTAAGAACATCGGTGCTCTATCTCCTACCCTTTCAGAGTCTATAGAGGATAAACAAACTCACAAACATACATTCATTTATATATACATATATATAGATTTTTAATAGACGCGTTCAAATTTTACTGAGCTTACCTAACCGTGCTGAAGTTTTATCGTAATAAGACGAGCCTTTCGTTAACAATAAACAAACAAATATTAAATTTATTTATATTAAGTTAATAATATATGTTATAAAACGAAATCCTTACGTTTATGGACGGAATAAAAAAATCGTGAGACGTGTTTGCAAATAATTTATTTCGTATTCGCCTAGAAATTAAGTGTTATTTTGAGCTTTTTATACCACACAGAAATACATACATTACATTATACTATTTGTATTAATAAGTTCACATCAATAATCCTTTTGTTCTAAACATCGAACCCATGCGCATGACGCGCTTCACCTCGTCTTTTATCACCGTACCGCCAAAGACTGGAATAAGATGCCCACATCGGTGTTCCCGTTCAATTGCAATGTAAATGTCTTCAAGTCAAGAGTGAATAGGCTCACTAGTAGGCTAGTACTGGGTTGAAACCATACCTACCTAACCTATATACATTCCATTACCCGTTCTTCGACTCACCGAATGCCTAAAGAAAACAATTAAGATCAATCAAGTCTCTACTGCATCTATAAATTCTGTTTAAAATGACGCGAACTCTTACCAGGTACCTATTCCACTTTTCTTGTAAAGTGTGAAATACGAACAGAAGATGTTGAATAAAAATATACGATGGATGTCATTTCAGTACGTAATGTAACTCCGGACCATATTCCCTGCGTAAATTAGACTTGATGCGAAAAATATTCCCATTAACTCCGTCCCATTTCTTAGCGAGATATAAATTATACAAACCTGCCTTCATCGCTACATGAATATGTATAAAAGATTAACATTAAGAGACGCCTTACGTCTACGAATAAAAACGTCTTTATTAAAACGGACCAATTAACACTTTGCAATCTAGTTTATTGATACATTCCACGGATACTCAAAGGAAACAATTTGAATATTCATTTAAAGTTAAATGGTTAATTAAGAAAGCAATTGCGGTTGCTTTTTAAGGAACGTCTATAAGAGTTACTTCTTCTGTAGTATCTATGTTGCACCTCGTCCTTGAAGCTCAGGTATTAGGATGGTGTGGAAGCAACTCGTCAGCTTTTGCCAAGGCTCAACAAAACGGTCTCGAACTTCAATAGTGAATACCACGGCAGAGACGAAGAATATACATATATCTACTACACATACGCAATTCTGTAGTTATTTATTGGCTCAGAATGTTTTTTCTGAATTTTGTGTCTAAGGGATATTAATATTCAGGATTAAAAATTAATCAGGTGGCAATAAACCATCAGCAATCATTTTCTGCCTCTTAGCCTCTTCCTTTGCCCTTCGCTCAGCTTCCTTCTTTTCCTGTTCCTCCCTTTCTTCTTGAGCCTTCTTCATAGCCATCGCCGCTAAGGTCTTCTGGTCTAATTTAAAGAAGTTAATAGGTTCTTTTATGTACCTCACATCCTTGCTATTCATATTTTCTATAAACTTGACGTAATTGAAAGAACCGTCTTCTGGGTTGTAAGTTTTGTCCTTGATGGACAGTTTTAGCCAATCAACAAACTCTAATTCACTAAGAGGTTCACCCCAGGTAAAGAGTTCTTCTCTTAATAATTCTAAATCAGTTATACCAGTTTCCGCATCATCGTGGCCCAATGCTGCAAATGCTTTGGTAACAGCCAACTCAAAATCATCTCCCCAGTTCATTTTTGCTTCAATCATGAAAAGCCACTCGTGGTATTCTACCGTGTCTACAAGATCATCTTCTAGGAATTGAGCAAAGAGCTGCTTTATTTCGTGGCCTTTTGGATTAAAACCAAGTTTTCTCAGCATGAGTGGAATAGATTCAAGCTTCACCTGCATAATAGATATAAAATAAATAATAATTATGCATTTTCATCAGATTTACAGATACATGCAAAATGTGAAATATTGCTACTTGCAAGATTTAATTACAGACAAACATTGGAACAGTAGAAAGTGAATAAAAAATATTTGTTACTATACACACATCATATTTATTGTGGATTATTATGGATTGAGCGGATACAAGAGAGGTTTTTGAGACGTTTAACGGATTCTACAGGTAATACGAATAACAAACTTCATATATTTCTGTAGTGTTCTCACAATGTCAAAAAGTTGAAAATCGTAAGCATGTGCTTTCATTTCAAGTGTGTCTTTTATTTCAAACTATTTGTCATTTGATCTGTCTAAATTAGGATTTAATATAACTCCCCAGTTTCAAGATTGAACAGGCCCTATAATATATGACCCATAGATACACATCGTTATTCCAATTTAGAAAAGCAATATTTCGTAATATAATTGTGCTTTATTATGTATTTACTTAATTAATATGTTGTTTATATATTACTATATACATCGAATATATATCTTAATTGTTTTTACGATTTTATTCTGAAGGCATTAGATCATACAACAAACACGACAAAGAATTAAGTACTTTAATTCTACATTACAGTTCTCTGATCTATGTTATCATCCGCCTTTAAAGAAACAAGAAGCAGCGCCAATTATTTCCTTCTCGAGTAAAATTATCTACCTCTAACTAAATTAAATAGGTAGTACTCTTTTATCATCGAGTGTGCTTATTCCTTAAATTACTTATATTATTGGTTCAGTATGCTATGTATGACGTGTTAATAAAACGTCCAGTGTAATTTCAGGCTATACTTTATCTGTGTTAAATTTTATTCAGATTCTTTATTTAGTTTTTGCTTGAAGGAGGTCCAGACATCCATCCGTCCGATCTACTTTTGCATTTATAATGTAAGATTCTTGCCTACCAAACCTATCATGTTAAATTGGATTAAGGTCAATCTAAATCTGTATGCGACTAAATAACTGTTGGGTATCTTTGTACAACTAACTTTATCAATGTTGTCCTCGTCGTGTGCCTTAAACATTTCCTTGAACTTTGCTAAGTCTTCCGGTCCAAAGCATGCAGGTGGTGGAGGAATCTTCTTCGGCTTAGGAGGTGGCCCCATGGCAGCTGCTGCCTTAGCTGCTGGCCGCTCCTTACCTTTGCCCTTTCCTTTAGGAGGCATCTTAATTTGAAATGATATTTAATAACTGTTTTATATTTCAAGCTGTTATTTACATGGTTTTTTGATTTTATTTTGTATTGTGATTAGAGAATTACTAAAATATTCATCAGATTCCTAAAAGGAATTTATTATTTTATATTTAATTAAATAAAATACATGTCTTGTCATAACATCCTCTCATCTCATTATACTTTTTTTTATAATTTAACATTGCTTTGGACTTTTGCCATACAGCCTACTACACTTTCTAGTACTGACTTTGACATTTATTTTATTTCAACTACATATGTTTGTCAACGCATTCACCTGCATAAGAACACAAACACACTGACCTGTATCTGCGTATGTAAAATAAAAATAACAATATTTTTTAATTTACAGTAGAAAAATAACCACATTAATATTCCATAATTGCTTGAACGTAACACATAAATTATTGATAGTGTCATCAAAGATAAACCATCCCGATTTATTAACTCGTACAAGAACCGAATTAATAGCAAAAACGTCAGCTCATAACGAGTTATTGATACAGATCCGTAAGCACGTAATTGATAGTCAGGCATTCTGCCCACTCGATTGTGCTATTAATCAGTAGGTTTATAAGATATTTATTACAGATGTTAGTATGGATGTATATAAAGAACGAATATTCTATAAAATACGATAGGTTTTGTATTGAACTTTATAATCTAAATATCTGGCCTGTTGGTCTAGTGGTTATTGAACCTGAGTACTAGGTCGGATGTCGTGGGTTCGAAAATTTTTTTTTTTTTGAGAAGTTTCATAAACGAATTAAAATAACCTGTGTCCGGGACGGGTACAAAAGCTCGCGCAACTCAATTGAATACGTACTATGATAAATAAATAAAAAAGACATGAATTACCTAGGCATTTTTTCCTTATGTAAAACTGGTAGTGCCTACCGAACCAAACGCATCAGGTATTCAGCCGGATGGTGTTCACGTCGCGCCGCTTTGACCGAATACCGGATATCCGGTTCATCTCTAGTAATTATTCACACAACATATTTTTTTAATTTTACAACTAACTGCACCCGGCGGTGCTACGAATCAACAGATGAACCAGTTGTCCAATCGATATAAGGTCTTTTGGTACTTAAACCTTTTCCAGAGAATTCTCAACAATGTTGATAAAGACGTCATTTCAGGGTCTATAAAGCACAAACAAACATTGATTTCTATATAAATAAACTTGAATAAACATTCCAGATAAATAAAAACTACAGATAAGATATTACCTATCGAACCATGTCAGATTCCTTCGGGCGACATGAAACGTCCAACACAATTTATACCAAAACCACCAAGACTAACCAGCTGCAAATTATCAGAAACAATTACACAGACTATCGCTATGAGTCGAAAAACATTGCATTGCTTGCACGACGATAGTTGATTGAGACTGTGAACTTTGCACTGTGCAGAAACGAAATTAGGGCTAATACCTAATAAAAAGCATGATTGTTGCTAATACGTGATTTGCAATTTGCCATTCGCAAGATACGTAATGGAACCGCGGCGTTGGAACAGCATGGATGTTATGCTCTAGATCAGTCTAAGCCAAGGATAGCGAAGCAATATTTTAGGCACGTCCTAACTGATAACAAAAATCATTATGCCATTAAACTCTCCTCTAAGCAACTATCTAATGTAACCTACATGAAGCAGGACTTTCTCAATTGTCGGCCATGCAACCATTCACAGTTATTATTCACGCTTATCACGTACTGAAAATAATTATTGGTGCATATTTTATAATATTTCTGGAATTATCACTGAAAATGTAATACACTTCAGATAATGCATTTTGCTTATATCAGCTGTTTTAACAAACGTGTCGAAAATGGCGGCCAGGCTGATTATCAAACATAATTTGATCTCCGTAGTCATGGATATTTTATGAAGTGGGAGGTTTAATTAAAATGGTTGTTCAGGGAATTCATGCAATTATTTTATTTTAATTGTTCCCACAACACAAATAATATGGCTTATTTTGTTTATCATAGGCGTACATAATTGTTTCATGCTGTAATCTCCCGTAACGAGTTTTCCCATCAGATAATATGCATATTAAAACAAAAGTGAAACTTAATTCGTACATAGTACTACACGTAGTAGGTATATTATATTAAAAACTGTCAAACATTAAATATTCGGCTAACGAAGAGCAACAATATCGCAAACTTTGTTTTATGTAAAAAACCGCCTCCTTTTACGTACAATTTGCAAACAGGCAGCAAACGATCAGCAATAATAGCACTAACCATAATTATGTATGAAAAAACATCCTATTGTATACGTGAACGCTCGCTCTACGCCTGCTGATTAATACTGTGCACTTTTTGTCATGCACCTAACGCCAATATCTATTAAGTAGCACAATTATCGTTGTTACGTAATACGAATTACGCAATTATCGCCAAATTTTCGTAATCGCTTTCCGTTTGCATGTTACGTTATAGACCCGGCGTATTGTGATCGCTTTCTTAGCGCTCGCTGATTGACATTATACAGTTTTGCGAGGATAATCTTTTTAACATTTTAAAAACCCATTTCAAATGCCATCGATAAGTAATAAAATGAAAACATCAACGTACTCGTAGCCGATCAAGTACATTTTATAAGGGATAATTTATGTACATATATAAGCTGTAAGTTTTCGTTGAAATACATAAATTAATAACTGAGAAAATAGGCGTCAGGTGTCACTCAAAATAATATGAAAATAAATACTAGCTTTCGAATAAAAAAATTATCAAAATCGGTATACTTAGTCAAAAATTAATGAACAAACACCCACATATAAAAAAGTCAATATCTCAAATACTACTCGTCAAATGTCGCTTGAATTTACCAAAATGGCAATCACCAACTTTTGAATAACAAAATGCTCTCCTTCAATAAACAGTCCGACCATTGAAAATTATGAGGGTAAAGGTGAACAAACACAGAAAAAAACAGTCGAATCTATTGGGACCTTCGCGCCCGCCCCCTCCCCTATCAGTAACATAAAAAATATAAAAATTGATTAACCAAATACTCTTAAACATTTTAATATCATGTAAAACTGAATGTGAGTGTTGTGAAGCATCATAAAGTTAAAAGCAATTTTAATGGAAACCATTTTCACAAACTATTTTATCGTGTAACCAGTATTCTGGAGAAGTGCTGATGTAGAACATTATCATGATTTTACGATGTTACATTGAGCCGATGAGATTATTCCCCGAAAATGGACTTCGATAAGTGACATGTTATGTCATTTCATCATAAAATTTACTACATTTATCAATGAGAACGTATTCTAAAAGAGAATTGTAAAAATTAATGTATTTAATTTGAATAAACTTGCAGACGATAGATTTCTTTATACGCAGCTAATGAGGATTTTTTTCAACCCCAGATTATTTTACAAAAATACATGATATTGTACAAAAATATTTAGGTATTTAACTCTCATATAAATGTCTTATTCGGCCACATCGAACCCGGACCCCTTACTCCATAAGCAGATGTACTACCAAGTTATTTATTAAAAACTACGTACGATTGTTGGTTAATCTGCCAGTTCGTGGTCATTCAAATCTGAAATGGCTTATAAATAGTTGTAATATATTACAACTTTCGAGAGATATGTGTGAGTCGACGACTTGTTTTTACTATTTTGTGGTAGACGACCACTTTTACAACATAAATACATTATTATTATGTTATCTATGTTCGATCCGTTATATATTCTACGATACTGACATACGCTAGCAATTATAGTCTATGCTACCTGACGCCAATTTTGACATCGACGCGACATTCGGTTTGGTGATGATTTTTGTCTTGTTCCAGTTCAATCTAATCGGTTTGCGTTGAATATATTTTGCGAAAAGGCTCCTAATATAAGTCAAATCAAAATGGTTGCGCGAGTGGCTGGAGTATTTGATGATAAGTTGTCTGAGGCGATAGCCAATTCAAAGATATTAGTTGTCGGTGCCGGCGGTATAGGTTGTGAGATTCTGAAAAATCTCGTTTTGACCGGCTTTCCGTACATAGAGATCGTATGTGTTGTTTGTATGAATTATTAGGTACTCTAATAATTGAATGCGCCTTATTTTACTATGTAATGTTTTGTTTCAGATCGACCTTGACACGATTGACGTAAGCAACCTGAACCGCCAGTTTTTGTTCCACAAGGAACATGTGGGAAAGTCTAAGGCTCAGGTAGCTAAAGAAAGCGCGTTGAGCTTTAATCCCAACGTGAATATTATTGCCCATCATGATAGTGTTATTAGGTAATGCCTATTATTTATGCTTATTCAGTGAATAGCATAGTTCTATATAATGTTACTAATAGATAAGTTTGAATATAGAAAACCAAAAATAACTAATAATTTCTGGACTAAGGTCTTATCAAATTGTAATATAAGGTTTCTCTAGAAGAAAAAAGTCATATTTTTCTTTATAATTCTTTCATTAAATGTGGACTTAGCACAGAATGTTAAGTGGTCATTGTTGTTGCATGTTGGATACACTTTAAGTATGATTGGCCTAGGACTGGAAGCTCCTTACTAGAACATGGTTTATCATTCTCAGGCTGTACATATCAAGACAGTGATAGATAAGCAGAAAGGCAGCATACCATTATTTTAAGTAACTAAAATGGAATTTAAAAAGACAGAATTAATATTTTGAATTTTTATAATGTCCTTTTTTAATAAATTGCTAGTTATCACCTGCAATTTACAACTAAAGACATGAATATTTGTGCTATTTCAGCAATGATTATGGAGTGAACTATTTCAAGCAGTTCAATGTGGTGATGAATGCTCTTGACAACCTTGCTGCCAGAAATCATGTCAATAGAATGTGTCTGGCAGCCAATGTTCCTCTTGTTGAGACTGGCACTGCTGGTTACGCTGGACAGGTGAAAAAAATTACTATGATTATATGCCTAAAGTCCATTTTTCTTATCCATACACATTGGATATTTACATTGTACATGTTGTTATGAAATATAGTCCCTTCACTGTGTAAGTGATTCCTCATGGAAGTTTGAGTGTATAATTTGGATAAGGTTTTGTGTAAAATGTTTGGAACATGATAATAATTTTTGAGAAAGTCAGAAAAATCAAGCCATGAGCTTAATCTCTTTGATATATTATAAAACAGGATATGAGGTAAATATTCCTGTTTTATAGGTCTATAGAAGTCGATAATGACAAATATCTATGTGTCAAGGATAAATTATTATTCTGTTTCTAAGTTCGAAAAATTGGGAACTAATAATGCAGTAATTGCAAAGGTCTCAGAAGTAAATCAATGTTGAACCTTGTCAAAATAGTACAATTTTATGCACATTAAGGTTATTGTTTACTACATTATATAGCTTAAATGATTAACAATTAATTTACATCAACATTGAAAAATAGGCAAATAAGATATGTCACTCAGCTGGGCTAGGTCACTATTCTCCGATTCACAACTGAAAATATATTTACTTTGATTGCTCATCATCATAATAATTTTATCTTACAGGTAGAACTGATCAAAAAAGGGCTCTCACAATGCTATGAATGCCAGCCAAAAGCACGCCAAAAGACCTTCCCAGGTTGCACAATTCGTAACACTCCATCAGAGCCCATTCACTGCATAGTTTGGGCTAAACATCTCTTTAATCAGCTTTTCGGTGAATTGGACCCAGACCAGGATGTTAGTCCTGATACTGCTGACCCTGAAGCAGCTGGAGATGCTGGAAACACTGCTCTTAACTCAGAGGGAACTGATGCTGGGAATGTGCAAAGAAAGAGTACAAGAACTTGGGCCGCGGAAACCAATTATGATCCAAAGAAGTTGTTCTCGAAATTATTCGGTGATGATATTCGCTATCTGCTGACCATGGAGAATCTGTGGAAGAGACGTCGGCAGCCTGTGCCATTAGACTGGGATGAGTTGCCTGCAAATGCAGAGGAAACAACTCAACATACCGGATTGCCAGATCAAAGAGTTTGGTCCGTGCAGGAATGTGTAGAGGTTAGTTGAAACAATACGAGGGTCAAACTGAAAGTTCTTAGAAAATCAAAAACTAAGTAAACTAACAAGTTATTGAT